>JAHKKF010512994.1:0-14750 GCA_019740295.1 Labeo calbasu | reverse complement strand
CCTTAAAGCACTTAAACCCTGGTAACTGCTGCTTGCGGCTATATTTTTCTGTTGTAATTGTTTGAGCTTAGCTTGTATTTAACCTAGAAACATTTGCTCCGGAAATGCCTTAGATGATTTTATTCTCTTAAAACTTCTGTCTGAAGCAGTATATGACAACTTCCTGACCCTATTCTTCTTCGCAAGTCTGATTTGTCTTTGTCACAGTCAGCACAGCCAGACAGAGAGCCAACGTTTGATCTCTCATTTAAACTGCACCTTATATCCTCACTTGCTATTCCATCTTACCTCCTTTTGCCCTCATTTGACACTTGAATGTCTCCTCCTCTTCTTTGTTCCTCAGGCAGTTTCTGAATGTGACAGAGTCATGGACCATCATGCTACGGTTCAACTTTGTGGATTTCTCTCTCTGTTTGAAAAGTTTCTTTCCAAGTATATGGACAAGAAAGTAAGTCGTATAGATCTGGAAAAACATGATGCTGAGTAAATGATTTTCATTTTGGGGCGAACTAATCCTGTGAAAGATAAAACATCCTCTATCAGTCTGTATCGCTTGTTCTGAACTTTATGTGTTAGAATCTGAAAGTATAGCTCAAATTGGTTTAGAAGTGTGAAAAAAAGATGGTTTTCTTGGAAATGTGCAAATACACTGAATTGCTTTGAACTAGAAGAATTTGCTATAGAATTGAGTAATAAAAGCCTACAATTGGTTGTTGGAGCTATTGAGATGCTTAAAAATTCTTCTTATGTAAGTTGAAAAGGGCTGTGCGTCTTTTTTATTTTTATTTTATTTTATTTTTTGACAGATTTTTTTGAGGAATATTTGAATGTACATGTAAAAGATCAGTCAATGTGTTCTTATTGAATAAAAGTAATATTTTCTTGCAAACTTTTAGAGTGTGTATCTATAGAAGCTGGGCAAAAAAAAACATTTTTCAATTATTCTTTTTATTTTTTAAACATCATTACATAAATATTACTATTATTGTGATTAGTGTTGATAATTGAATTGAGAGCTTGCGAATCAGAATTGAATTGAATCGAGAAATCTGAATTGATACCCAGCCTAAATCTATATAAATAGTTCTACTAAAAATCTTTAGAATCTATTGAAAATCTTTATAAAAGTCTTTAAATCTGTATAAATAAATATTACAAATCTATAAATGTGACCCTGGATCACAAAACCAGTCATAAGGGTACATTTTTTGAAATTGAGATTTATAAATATATTAATAAGCTTTCCATTAATGAATGGTTTGTTATGATAGTAAAGAATCTGAGGGTGCAAAAATATCAAAATATTGAGAAAATCGCCTTTAAAATTGTCCAAATGAAATTTACAAAATATCTTCATGGAACATGATCTTTACTTAAGAAAGAAAAATCAATACTTTTGACCCATACAATGTATTGTTGGCTGTTGCTACAAATATACACATGCTACTTATGACTGATTTTGTGGTCCAGGGTCACAAATGTTTTTTTTTTCTTTCTTTCTTTCTTTCTTTCTTTCTTTTTTTTTTTCGTTCAAAAATATATAATATTGAAAACTTTAAAAATAAAGTGGCAAAAAGGTAGAACAATATTCCTGTGCTTTACCTTCTACTTGGTATTCTTCCCTTGTAGGTTTAGTGCTAATAGATTTCATTTTAAGACATATTTTTGTCGGATGGACTTCGCATAGTGGCATTAAACCAAAGAGGGAATGTCATCGGGCCATATGAAGACATCAACGCAGAACTCATTATAAGATAATCACTGAAAATCTAAAAACCTATCCAAGTCTGATGGCAGTTAGCAAAATTAAAGATGGCATTGTTCAAAATATAATATGGACTAATTAAAGTGGCATCATAAATCCACATTTAATTAGATCTAAGCTTATTGGATTGGAACTTAAGAATTAGATTCAGTTTTGCGACTCTGCAACAGGCAAATTCCGCAGTTTCAGCTGCCAAATCGCTATTGTTGGTGTTATCATATTTGTCAAATGATTGTTTCCCGCTTCGTCCAGAGTTACATGAGTGGCCCATGTTGAGTTATTCAGAATCTCCAGGATTTCCATCCCATTTAAGATTAGCAGAGGCGTTCTGTTTGGGATTAGGTGCTCCTCCACTCGCAGGCCTCCTGACGCCTGCAGATAAGTTCCCTGCTGGAAAGCATGTGTCACATAAATAAAACAAATTGGGAAATTGCTTTTTTGTTGATGTTGTTGTTGGATTTTCAAGTTTGAAGTTCTTTTTGTACCCACCTCAACTGCTCGGAGGATAGCTTTGATGGAATGAATGTAAGAAGATGAGGAGAGACGAGGGTAGAGTTACTTGCACGTTGTGTCGTGTGGATGATAGCAGAATACTTGTTTGTGGTTACATCCAGAGAAGATTCTTAAGGTGAGAGATACTTTTGTGCTCAATGAGGGAAATTTACTAGTAAGTTACTTTGTATTCTTGTCAAACATTGTTGTTTATTAAAGGAAAAGTTCACCCAAAAATGAAAGTTTGCTGAATTTCCTCAGACTCAGCCCAAACAAGATGTAGATGAGTTTGTTTCTTCATCAGAACAAATTTTGAGAAATTTAGCATTTCTTGCTTACTAAAGGATCATCTGCAGTGAATGGGTGCCGTCAGAATGAGAGTCCAAACAGCTAATAAAAAACATCACAGTAATCCACAAGTAATCCACACGACTCCAGTCCATTAACTAACTATTTGTTAAGTGAAAAGGTGTGTTTCTAAGAAACAAATCCATCATTAAGGCGTTGTATGTTTAAACTGTTTCTTCTAACTAAAACGGAGTCCATAATAACACAAAATAATGCTTCTCCCAGGTGAAAATATCCATCCCCTGTTATACTTTTGACAGCAAAATCCACCAACATATTGTTTAAAGCTGTTTTGGACTGTTTTCATTTGTACACAATGCTTATCTGTGCATATTTCTCTCCTGATTCAGACAAGACAACTTTTTCACAGGAGACAACATGCAATATTATGGATGGAGAATTGTATTTTAGCCTGACGCAATAGTTTAAATTTAAAATTATCTTAATGAATTTGTTGTTTTACAAACACACAGTTTTTCACTTCACAAGATGTTAATTGATGGTCTGGAATCATGACGATTATTTTGACGGCACCCATTCAATGCAGAGGATCCATTAGTGAGCAAGTGATGCAATGCTAAGTTTTTCAAAATCTGCTTCTCAACTTATCTACTTTCTAGGATCGCTTGAGGGAAATTTTAATTTTCGGGCAAGTATTTATTTAACATTATGAAGAACAGCATAGGCCCAACAATATGCATCAACATTAACAAGAATTTTGTAAAACCATTCATTTTTGAGCCACAACTAGACAGGCTTTTTTTTAATGCTGCTATAAAGAAGAATACATACAACTGAAAGTCAGACTTAGAAATGTATTGATTCTCGTTCATAACCAATATAAGACTGATCGCCATGATTGTTTCGAATGCAGCATTGAATTTACACAAATAAAAATCCAACCCCCATCAGATAAGCACATTTGTGACCCTATAGACCACAAAACAAGGGTAAGGGTACATTTTTTGAAACTGAGATTTATACATGATCTGAAAGCTGAATAAATAAGCTTTCCATTGACGTATAGTAAGGATGGGACAAGATTTGGCCGGGATACAACTATTTGAAAATCTGGAATCTTGAGGGTGCAAGAAAAAGAAAAAAAAACCCATAAAAATATTGAGAAAATCGCCAAATTAACAAAAAAATGTCAAAATAAACAAAAAAATTCTCCACAGAACATGATCTTCATTTAATAACCTAATGATTTTTGGCATAAAAGACAAATCGATAATTTTGACCCATACAATGTATTTTTGGCTATTGCTACAAATATACCTGTGTGGTCCAGGGTCACATTTTAATATTGCTTTTATTCAGTCTTAATACAAAACTTTTACTTTAAAGATGCCTAATGACAAGACAACTTGTGGCAGCACTTTAAGTGCCAGTGCAAAAGAAAAAAAATATAAAGCAAGCATACAGTGTTTTAATATAATGACAGGATGCAAGTTTGGTTATAAATACTCAGCTTGCTGTTAGTGGTGATGCATCAGAAGGTGAAACTTGCTAAGTGAAACTTGCTCTGGGTGTTCTGTTTATAATTTGGAAAGTATCAGACAGGATAATTTCATTTGTTTTGGCTTCTGCACAATTATTCTAAACAGGGCTCAAACTAATTAAGCAACTAGAGACAAAGAGGAAAATCACCAGGCATTGTGCGTCTGAATACTGTCATTTATTTCCCTTTAATTTTCCTCAAATGTTTGAACTAAATTTTTGGTGATAAGGGAACAAACATGTCTGAATGGGCAGTGTGCATGTTTGAAGATAGGTGAACTGTATGTATTTGACTCTAAATGCAGTTTTGTTTTGTTTTGTTTTTTTCCTAAAATCATTGCCCTACAGAGCTTGAAAGAAGCCATACCTTTCTTACCCAGACGTCCAATAGCTGCCAGCAAAAGTTTCAGCAAGAGGGATGGAGGATGGAGAAAAATCTGTGCATGAGACTTATGAGCTGACATCATGCCCAGAATCTACAGCTTAAAGGTATATTTTGCTAATAGGATACTGTGATAGAATCATCCTTTCTTGTTTTTTTTCCCCTAAAATCCCAAGGAAACTCAGATGCCATGGTCTACGCATGTCAGTACAAGTGTAGATGACACAGGTGTTTCATTTTTATATATTTATTGAAAAAAAAAAAAGAAAAAAAAAAAGAATGTTTGTTCAGCAAGGGTGCATTGAAATTTACCCAATGATTTACTTATCCTTAAGCCATCCTAGGTGTATATGACTTTCTTCTTTAAGACGAATACAATCAGAGTTATATTAAAAAAAACACTGGCTCTTCCAAGATTTATAATGGCAGTGAATGAGAGTCGAAGGCCAAAAAAGTGCATCCATCCATCTTAAAAAGTACTCCACATGGGCGGTTAATTACAACATAGGTTCACTGGAAATGCATGCCTCTATATACATTTTCTATATCATATTTCTTTGTTCGGTAGCTGACGCAATACACTTAATGCACTTGAGTGATGAAGAGCTCCGGTACAAATCCCATGAAACTCTGGTTCGACAAAACAGCTCAAATCTGCATAATGAGGTTAATATAGCATGGCTGCATCAACAAATGCATTTTTATATAACTTTTGCATTTGTAAACACTATTAAGTAGATTTAAGGTTGGGTTTGGTGTAGGGGATATTTCCAACACAATAGATACATTAACCTTTAGCGACACTCCCTGGATATTTGAATTCTGAACAGCTGCAATACGTATCTGAAGCATTGTAATAAAAATGCAGCAATACGTGCCTGTACCAACGTAATAATGTACCACAATCATGTATTGAACGTGTGTTTTAGTGCCACTCTCTGGACTTCACTTTAAAACTGCTGCAAAAATGTCCAGTAAGGTACGTAATTAGGGCGTTGCAGAAATGTATATAGAGGGACATATTTTCATGAGTCTGGGTTGGTTAATAAATCGATGAATCAGAAGTGAATCGATGCGTTTGTGTAAGAAAAATATCCATATTTAAAACTTTATAAACTGCAATCTATAGCTTCCATTCCAGCAAATGACATAGGCTGTAGGCGTAGCGTAAGCTCTGGTGAGAAGTGACGAACGTGGAAGCACAGTGGAGAGAGCAAAAAAAACCCCACTGTTGACGAATTAGATGTACAAAACAAGGAATGCAAAGAAAAATGTCAGAGGAATTTTAAATATATATACAAATGCATCGCTTCGATTCAGAAGACCTTTATTAACCCCTCGGAGCCGTATGGAGTATTTTTTATGATGGATGGATGTACTTTTTGGGGCGCCTAAATCTCAACACCCATTCACTGCCATTATAAAGCTTGGAAGAGCCAGGACATTTTTTTGAATATAACTCTGATTGTATTCATATGAAAGAATAAAGTCATATACACATAGGATGGCTTGAGGGTGAGTAAATCATTGGGTCATTTTTATTTTGGGTGAACTAACCCTTTAAATTGATCAAAAGTGACCAATTAAATTTCTTTAAAAATCTTTAAAAATGAATGCTGTTCTTCTGAAATATCGATTGACCAAAAGGCCTGAAAAATGTAGTACACTTTCTACAAAATATTAAGCAGTACAACTGTTTTTAACACTGATATTAATATGAAAAATATTTTCCATGTTTTCTGAAGACTGGAGTACTGGCTGCTGAACATTCAGCTTTGCCATCACAGGATAAATTATATATTTTTTAAAAATATTTAAAAAGAATGCATTTATTTCTAAAATTGCAGTCATATTTCATAAGCATTTTTTCACAGCCTTGCTGAGCATAAGAGAGAAAATATTAAAACAATTTTTGAAAGGTGTGTGTATACCTACACACAAACACTAACAGTTACTGTATATTGAATTGTTTTTGGGATGAGCTGTGGCTTGTGATGAAAATCATTGGGATGAATTTTGTCACACAAAACTTTGAGTATGGATTAATGAGTGTGTAGTGGGTTAAATGTTTAAAGTGGATTGTATATAAGAGACTATGTGATAGAGTGTGAGGCTCCGTCGCTGTGGTCTAATTGGCACCATCCATATTAGGGATGACAGTCAGACACTGGTCGGGTCCTGAGCAGAATTCCAATGCGACACTTACGTGCCACAAAAGCAGCTCCCCTGAGACATAAAGAAATAATGTTCAGCACTCAGACAGACAATGGGCCAATTTAGCCAGGACTCAAAATGACATATCATTTGCCTTTAAACAAACATTATAATAGAGGTTGAAACATGCAGAGGAAATATTTCAACAATTATTTATTTATTATGATTAGCTTCATACAATAAAATAAACAAATGTAGCTTTTAAGGAACAATGTGTGCTTTAGGAAGCTTTATGTGAAATGGAGACAAGCCAAATCTAAATCCTGTCCCGTGAAACCACAAAATTGCTTTGTTTTGAAGCTTTGAAGCTTTATAAACCATACATTTTTGATGCAAAATAATTCATATCATGATATCAGTTTCCTTTCAGTTATATTTCATAATGAATAAGGAATTGTTTGTTCAAGCGTGTTTTCTTTCTAACAAAACACTGAAAAAGTTTTGCTATTATCTAGCTCTCATAGTGAAAGCAAATTGGCCTCACTAGCAATTCCCATATAATTGTGTCCTTTGACTTAAAAGAATTCACACATACACACACACACAGTCAAACACCTGTTTCATTATTATCAGGAGAACAAGGACTTAATGGAGTCTTTTTTTGGGGAGGACTAGAGAAGTCACTGTAATTACTGAATGCTTTGATTACCTTTTCGCTCGGCCCATTTGGAATGCTAGTTCAATATCTATTACTTTGAACATTTTATAATGGCCCCTAGTCGCTCTCACAGTAAAGGGAAGAGGTTAAAGAGGACAATAGCTGCAGATCTCGCCACTCAGTTCATACTTTTCTACTCTCACGCCTATCGATTTCAGTGGTGGTGAGCAGATTGACTACCTTGGGAAGCCACAAGTGCAGACGGAGAACAAGCAGTTACGTGGTGAACGAAGGCTGAATGTTAACGAGTATACGCTCCCCTGTCTAAATATTAGCTTCGCTTGCTGTTTTCACAGCTAAAGGCCCCGGAGGGTTTGATTTTATTTTCTTCCCAAAAACTAAATAGCAACAAACAACATCACAGTACAGCATGAAATTTTCCTGATCCCTGAGGTGGTTGTGCACACTGACAGAAAATTGAATTTGAGGTTGTTTAATCTAACATTTAATGTATTTTAAAACCCTGGAGATTTATGTAGGTAAAAAGAATTCCTGAATCTTATCACATATATTTTTGGAGTAAAAGGGCCCCTTTGAAACTTTGTTAGGAGGTTCTGAAAGACCAAAATTAATTAAACAAACCATAAATCAGTGTTTATTTTAAATAAGTCCATTAATGTTATTTAAACATATCTTGCTATATCAAAGTATTTAGATATAGTGATATTATTTTGCCCACTATGTGGGCCCCACATTTTATTATAATATAATTTTGTCCTAAAATAGACAATCAAGCATTATATTATGGGCAGCTGCTATTATAGATGTTATTTACACGAAGTACAAATAGCAATAGATGCTGTTTACACTTGTAAAAAAAGAAATGGATTCTGTTTACACCAGAGGTCGCGTTAACCGAAAATCATCGGTGACCAAGAAATCTAAAGGCCGTCCGTCACTTTGACAGATTACACTGAGGGTGATCTACTGTAAATTGTAACTGTAATTCCCACCCCTGTCCAGTTGGTGGCGAGTGTGCTCCAGTGTAGCAGCAGAGCACTGCATCCAGAACAAAAAGGAAACTGTAACGAATGTTTTGCTACGCGTTTGATTATGTACAGACGAGTACACAGAAGCTACAACGATCCATCACGCCACATTAAAACGGTATTTATTGCTTGAATTTCCTAATGAAATGGACAGAATTTGAAATCTTAGACTTTGTTTCATATCAAAAGTAACACAAAGCTTAGCCTATTGCGATTTATTGAATGGGAGGCGCACTATGTATTATTCATCAATTGAAAACAAACAGCATAGACCAAGAGATCGATTGGGATTTAGGAATGTTGGTTCATAAAAATGAGATTATATTAAAATCGCTGTCACTGACAGGGTGTGGTGTTGAACATGAAAAGGCACGATGTCTCATCTCTCCATCTGTTCTCTTTAAAATAAATACATAAGCCTATATCGTCCTGTAGGTTAATAATTAAAAAAGAAAATGTGAACAAAAATAAAAGCAATTAAATGTGTTATTATAATTAAACTATGAAAATTCAAATTATGGGTAATAATAGATTATGGGAATTTTTACCACCCTGTCTGTCAAAATGCTGGACAATGTTAAAGTCTAACTCAACCTCTGATATAGTGAAAATAGCAGCATTTTCGTAGTGATATGCTATTTACACTATTTACATCGCAAGTAGCGATGGATTCTATTTACACTGTGTAAACATAGCAGTATTTTCTTTGCAATAATATTAGTTAGATGCTATTTATACTACTTAGTGGAAACAGTGGCAGAAATTTGCACCTCAGTAATGTAGTACATTTTAAAACAGTATGCAGTGATATTGTATTGAGTGTAAATGATCATTATTGTTAAAATTATTAAATTAATACCACCTTATTGGACAATAAAGCCCTTTTTACACCTACCCCTAAACCTACGTGATAAACACCCGTGAGGCACTTTTTCGATTATTTCCTTAATTTTATTGACAATAAATGCCTTTCTAATCTGATATGTGACGTGAAATGGGAGACTTAGCAAAAGGCTGATTCAAACTCAGGTTGATTGCATCAAAAAGTCACTGCTACGCTCTTTAACAAGCGTCTTACATACATACACACACACACACTACCAGTTAAAAGTTTTTGAACAGTAAGATCAAAAAAAAAAAAAGCTAAAGTACATTTGATCCAAAGTACAGAAAAAAAAAACAGTAAAAAATGTGAAATATTTGTACAATTTAAAATAACTTTTGTCTATGTGAATATATTTTAAAATGTAATTTATTTCTCTGATTTCAAAGCTACATTTTTAGCATCTTTACTCCAGTCACATGGTCCTTCTAATATTAGAAGAATTATTAGAATTCTTTTCAGGTTTCTTTGATGAATATAAAGTTCTGAAAACTCTTTTATCTGAAATAGAAATCTTTAATAACATTATAAATGTCTTCATCATCACTTTTGAACAATTTAAAGCATGCCAAATAAAATGATTAATTTCTATAATTTCTTATAATTATACTGACTCCGAGCTATTGAATAGTACAATGTATAATGTTACAAAAGCTTTTTTATTTCAGATAAATGTTGTTTTTTGGATCTTTTTTCCGTCAAAAAATCCTGAAAAAAATGTACTTAACCCCCTAACTGTCACCGTCCTGTATACGGGACGCTTTCGTTTACTTCACCATATTACAAATAAATCCCAATCTAATCAGGACAAACTATATATCGTTGGAAAGGTCTAATATTTTACCAGTGTTTTGTGTTCGAAATGATGTAAGAAAAGTAATAGATTAATTGATGACAAGAGTGCACCTTAAAAATCTACATCATAACAGGAGTTCTGACCTTTGTCACAAAAAGACTTTCTTCGTTGCCTTTATCCCTAACACACTTAAGAAATTATATATCAGATGAAAACTTAAAATCTCAAAATTCATCCTTTGAAACCCATTTTAAAATCAAACATTGCATTGCCATTGAAAATGTACATTAAAATCATATTACAAAATGTTTTTGTTCATGAATTATAAAAATTTGAGTTTGAATAGTGCATTTTCACTATGTTCAAAATGGGAGTGACAGTTTTAAATATTGATAATAAAAATAAATTTTTCTTGAACAGCAAATCAGCATATTAGAATGATTTGTGAAGGATCATGTGACAATGAAGACCGGAGTAATGATGCTGAAAATTTAGCTTTGATCACAGGAATAAATTACATTTTAAAACGTATTAAAAAAGAAAACAGTTACTTAAAATAGTACACAATATTGTGAAATATTTCACAATATTACAGTATTTTGTATTTTGGATCAAATAAATGCAAGCTTCGTGTGCAGAAGAGACTGCTTTAAAAATATTAAAACTCTTACTGTTCAGAAACGTTTCACTGGTAGTGTACGTACATACATATATGCACAAAACCACTTCTTATTTCAAGTTTTAATATTTTCATCTTCCGTTTTGTGCACAGTCACAACATTTTCTATTTTCTGACATTGTATTGCTTATATCCGTGCTTCTTAGAGTAGCGCTGCATGCACACCGTAAACACGCACAAAAAGAGCAAAAGAGCAAAATAGTAAGTACGAGAAAAAATCCTCTTCGTTTAGACGTCAGCTTTCCTCCTCCTTCAGTGTGTTGGTCTTTGATAAAGACCTGTTACCGGGGCAACACAGACCTAATTCACAGACTTGGAACTGTCATGCACTAACCTCTGGTGCAGAGGGGGGTGCAAGAACGGTGGAGAAGAAAGGGGTGGGGGGGAACAGAAGAGACAGTTAATTACAGAATGCAAATTACGTTGTCAGAAGAGCCATTCAAAAAAGAGTCTGCTCCTGCCTTTCAGCTCCTCCCCTTTGGTGCAGGTTTAATAAGCGACTCTTTCAAACGGTCCTGCCTGTGGCTTTCAGAGACAACTGGAAATAATCTCAGAATGATGAACAGAATCGGATTGCCTCTTCCAGGCCTTGACAACTTAATTCATGCAAAATAGGGAGCTATGGGTAAAGCCACGGGCATGGGACTATCTTCTTACAAGGTGTTGAACAACATCTACCCCTGGGCTCCTCCGAAATTTCTGTCCCCCTCTCTCCATCTTTTTCTCTCTAGCACGCTCTTTCTAACTTTAACTTCCTTCCATTTTCCACACATTGTTTCTTAGCCCTTGAAAATGTTCCCTCTAGTAATCCTATAATTTTATTTGACTTGTCACGGCTGAAGGAAACTTGAAGTCTGCTGGATATTGAGTGGCAATCCCACTGCTTCATATATAGACAGACATAAATCAGTTTCAACATACTGAATAATAATATTGGTGGAAATTAAATATTGAATACTCAATGTTGTAGCTATACTGTAAATGTAAGGGTGTCTCTGAACAGCGTCTCTAATATCGTCTCAATGTCTGGCTCAGTACTTCGTTTAGCCTTTGAAAAACCAATAGCAAAGACACAGAAAAAGAGCGAAAGAGCAAAATAGTAAGTAGGAGAAAAAATCCTCTTCGTTTAGACATCAGCTTGTGAAAATGAATGAAGAGTGTCAATTCGCGAAATTACATTTACATTCGCTCACACTGCATCAGATTGCTTTTACGTGCTATTTTGTGCAGTCTTGTGAGTCTTTTAACCAATCAAATGCATTTCTGTAGGAATGCACTGGCCAATCAGGTGCTTAGATTAGCCAGTGCTGAAAACGCGCCAATCAGAGGTCCTTAGATTAGTCAAGCAGTGGAGCTGTTGGGTCACATACTTTTTCCACAATGCAAGATTCCACAAATGTTAACATTTGCAATTTCGTGTTCAATATAGACATAAAAATGTATACCAAAAATCTACTTTTAAATAGTACATGAAAATGAACCATGGAATTACCATCAGATACCATTACTATAGTTTCACTCTCTTATGTCGATCTCCTGGTCAGTCTTGACTACAAATGCACATTTAATTAAAAATTAAATTAATTTAATTTAATATTAAAGGAGAAGTCCACTTCCAGAACATCCAAGATGTTCATGTCTTCCTGTCTTCAGTTGTAAAGAAATTATGGTTTTTAGGGAAAGCATTTCAGTATTTTTCTCCATATAATGGACTTCTATAGTGCCCCCGATTTTGAACTTCCAAAATGCAGTTTAAATGCAGCTTCAAAGGGCTCTAAACGATCCCAGACGAGGAAGAAGGGAAGAATCTAGTGAAATGATCGGTCGCTTTTTAAGCACAAAAGCTTGTGTAGCACTAGCTCTGGGATGCGCGTCCACGACGGTACGTAGTACAGAATCACTTCGAAAGGTCACGCGCAACATAGGCGGAGCTACAGACCCAGTGTTTACAAAGCGAATGTGCAAAGACTAATGAAGTGCAAGTAAGTCAAACGCTGTTTACAAACAAAAAGATAAATGATGTCGGACGATTCTGAAGTTGTAGGAGAAAATGAGATGGAGTTTTTAGCCATACCCTACCTTTACACAGACGAAGAACTTAGATAGAGAGAGGAGACTGCTGCGGCGACACAAGTCTCTCAAGCCTTGGGCAGAGCACGTTTAAACGAGACATGTTGGTGCACATGTGGAAAATGCCAACCATTGCCAGCAGAGCAGGAATCTCAATGCTGTCAAGAATGGACCATATCTGTTCCACTGTCAGAAAGAGTCAGCAAGTGGTGAGTCCTTTCGACGTGATTCTGTAGTACGTAGCGTTGTGGACGCGCATCCCAGAGCTAGTGCTACACGAACTTCTGTGCTTAAAAAGTATACAAATTTTAATTTTTCAAAAAAAATGGCTGATCATTTTGCTAGATAAGACCCTTCTTCCTCGGCTGGGATCATTTAGAGCCATTTGAAGCTGCATTTAAACTGCATTTTGGAAGTTCAAAATCGGGGGCACCATTGAAGTCCATTATATGGAAAAAAATCCTGAAATGCTTTCCTTAAAAACCATAATTTCTTTACGACTGAAGACAGAAAGACATGAACATCTTGGATGACAAGGGGGTGAGTACATTATTTATAAATTGTTGTTCTGGAAGTGGACTTCTCTTTATTTAAACATATATCATCACTGACCATATCAGTTTTCCGATCCAATCACAATCTGATTTTAAAATGTTATTTAATTATGTTAATTAATGAGCTTGCCCATTTAGAATATAAAATGTATGTGTTGAATTTTATAATATCATTAAAAATATATATATTTTTAATATTATTACAAATTATTTTAATAACTAAAATTAATAATAAATAAAAAAATAATAATGATATAGTATTTTTAACTAAATATAGCTTGAAAATATACAATAAAATATTAAATAATAAAGGGAAAAGATAAACATTTTACAAGCAATAAACAAAAGGTGCAATCTGATACAGGTTTAAGTATCAGTGAGGGATTTCTGTGTTTTTGCTGTTACTGATAACATCATAAACAGCAGCAAGTGTAATGCACAGATCTGTTTTAACATATCAGATGTTTTGTTCTGTCTTTTCTTTCAGAATCGGTGAAGAGAGAATCATGATGCATCGGTCAATCACTTTTTCTTCCACCCCTACCAAACCGGTAACATTACCGAAACTGTTGTCGTGAAAACGCTATTTTCTTTTCTTCTTTGCCGCAGCATTGGAGAAAAAAAAACCTGTGAAGTCAGTTTTCCCTGACAAAGCACACTATATCGTAAGCTTGAGAGCTCTATTGTGAGCGCATGCATGTCAAGTGCGGCTCTGACACTCATTTGAATACAATCAACTTCACTGTGATTTCAGTCAGAGGCGACGGCTGTTTTAGAGCAGTGTTAAATTGTGTATTTACGTCTCGCTCTTATTCAGGGCGAAGCGTTATTCGGCGGTTTAAGTGGATATGGATCCCTGTGTTTCACACACATTTCCTCTGAAGTGAAATCAATAGAATTACATGAGCACCAAGCTCCAAACACCATTCATTGTGGATCCTCGCGATAGCCACACAGACTTCAATATGCAGCACTGCTGGAGTCTTCAGAAAGCTCGGAAGACTTTAAAACAAAAAGAGATAACAGCTTAAAGAGGGAGGGAATTCCAATTACCCCCCTCTGCTGACGCCCATCACAAACCTCTGTTATCTTAATTGTACAAGACGGGTTGCTCTGAACTAAAAGTGAATCAAAGAGATCAACACATTTATTTTAAATTAGAAACCCATGCAGGCACACATGAATTTGTAATTACTTATGCTAATACTCTGGTGATAGACGGAGGACACTGAGACTTCTTGACAGAGGTGGTACAGATGGATGGATGGAAAGAGTGCGGATGGTAGCCTATCACTCAAAAATAAAACTTCTGTCATTATTTAACCTCATGTCGTTCCAAACCTGGATATAATGAAAGTGAATGAAGATTGAGGTTGTCAAGCTTCAAAAAGCACCATAAAAGTCAATATTTCAAATCTTC
>JAHKKF010512993.1:4921-32317 GCA_019740295.1 Labeo calbasu | reverse complement strand
GGTGCAAATACAGAAGATTTATTTAAGATTAAATTTATTTATTTATTTATTGCGGTTAAATACATATGATAATTCTTTTAGGGATTCTTTTTAAATACAGAAGATAACCAATTGAGAAAATAAAGCAATTATGTATATAGAATTTATTTTGATAATTCATTTCATACAATATAGAAGATAACCAAATGAGAAAATGTTTATTTATATAGAATTTTGTATTTATTTATTTATATATTTTAATTATTGTTAAATACATAAGATTTAATTGTAATTTGGTACAAATACAGAAGATAACCAATTTAGAATTTTTTTCTTTTAAATGTACATTTTTTTAATGTATATGGATGTATATTTTTATTTTATTTTATTTTATTTTATTTTATTTTATTTGTTTATTTATTAATTTATTTTTAATTATTGTTGAATACAGAACATAATTAATTTGGTGCAAATACAGAAGATAACACTGAGAAAATAATAACATTTATGTTTTTTTATTTATATAGAATTTTATTTATTTATTTAAATTATGGTTAAATACATCAAATAATTAATTTGGTATAAATATAGAAGATAACCAAATGAGATTTTTTTTTTTTTAAATGTGTATATAGAACATTTATTTATGTATTTATATTTTATTTTATTTTAATTTTTTGTTAAATATATAAGCTAATTAATTAATAAATAATTAAAAAAAAACAATTAATAAAAAATATGGATCATCACAGTACCAACTAAGAAAATATGTTTTTTAATGTATATACGATTTTATTTTATTTGTTTGTTACATTTTTTTTTCAATCGTATTTTCTACTTTAAAAATCCTATGTAAAAAAAAAAAATGGATCATTTGCGGTATTTTTTTATTATATAGATGTATTTTTTGTTTTTTTTGTACAATGTTGTATATTGTTTTTATTTTTTAATAGACTATTAATCAGAGATCATCTCCTGCTTTCGTCTCTGTTCTCTTTGTACCAGGTGGGCATGTTTAAGATCCATCCGGAGATCCCAGAGTCTCTTTCGTCGGAGGCCAAATCCTTCATCCTTTCCTGCTTTGAGCCTGACCCAAATAAACGAGCGACGGCCGGCGACCTGCTCAAGGATCCATTCCTGCGTCAAAACATCAAAGGCAAAAAGAACAAGATCGCTTTCAAACCCTCAGGTAACGTCTCTGACCGAGTCTAACACGCTTTCTGCAGCTGTAATAATAACGTGACCTGGGTTGACCCCTCTGGTCCCATCCATGGTGTGTAAGGCATTTTGGGTCTTGTGAGAGCGCACATAGAACATTTTTCGCAGGCAAACACGCGCATAGCTGCCAAACCCCCCCACAGCCCAGCATGCCTGCATCTCGCTGCTGTCTGGGATACTCACAACAGGTCCAAACTGCCCTCAGCCGGCCCCTCGCACTCCAGATTGAACTTACACAAGAGATGGGTAGGAACAACAAGACCTGGGAAAGGGGAGGAGACAGAGGAAAATCAACAATACGGCCTCACACTACTTTCACAAATGGTTTCCATCCAGCAGCACATGTCAGCTATCCTGCTGTCCATGAAAAGCATTCTCAGGGTGTGGTGTTTCACACCAACATGTGCTTTGCTTTCTCAGAAAACGCTCATGATTTCTTTGTGACATTGTAAGAGGGGTGTCAGTGTGTGACAGAAGTTCTGTTCCAAATACAAGTGAGCTGCCTACTGCTTTCCAAACCGTCATTTAACCACATAAGTGACTGATTTGAAAAGCTCTCTACTTAGTGAGCAACATAAATAGCTCTTTACAGAGAATAATACAGTAGTTTGGTGTTAGCATGTTGCTAAGCTAATTGCTTAATACTCTAGTAAGCATAAAAATATACAACCCGGTTACATTTTTAATGTATTTGGTTAAACTTTTAATGACACTGACCTATTTTCATTAATATATATATTTTTTTGGTTTTAAATAAATGCAAGTTATATGTTTACACTACTGTTTAAAAGTGTGTTCAGTAAGGTTTTTAATGTTTCTGAAAGAAGTCTCTTATGCTCACCAAGGCTAAAAAATGCTGCAATAACTGTAATATTGTAAATTTAAAATAAATATTTTACAGTGTAGTTTATTCCTGTGATGGTAAAACTGCCTTTTCAGTATTAATACTCCGGTTTTTAGTGTCACATGATCCTTTAGAAATCAGTCTAATATGCTGATTTGCTCAAGAAATGTAATATTGAGTTAGCTGTGCTACCAAATATTTTTGTTAAAGCCATGATGAAACTTTTTTGCTGGATTCTTTGATTTTATAGAAAGTTCAAAAGAACAGCATTTATTTGAAACATAAATCTTTTGTGTTTACTGTCACTTTTGATCAATGTAATGCATCCTTGCTGAAGAAAAGTATTAATTTCTTTTAGGGCTGTCACAAATAGAGTACTCGATTTTAAAAAACCATCGACTGCAATCGGCAAAATACCGGAAGAGGCGCATTGCACGGAGGAGAATCCACAAAACGCATTGCTACACCGTTTTCCAAGGCTGCATGATATAATAAATCCATTTAAAAATAAGCATTATGTGAATTCACAAACGCTACGATTCAATTAAATAACTATATGCGATGCTGGTTTAATATTACATAACGTTACGTGCGTCTCAGAAGAGTTTAACTTGCGTGAATTTACATGTGTGGAGCGTCCCAACCTTCATCTCTGCATATTGATGTGAGTTTGGGTTTATTATAACATTCATCTGAGAACCAAAAATGTGTCATTTCATCAGATTTGTAAGTGAAATCATGTATAAACCTACGCAAACACAGCAGAATACATCAGTATATTTCAGTATGCTAACTGTTGTCGCGATTTCAAAATAAAAGCCCAAACCCTCAGTCTAAGTTTACACGTGTTACACATATTAAGAAATTACAGTGGCTGCAGCATTTCTGTGGTTAAAAAAATGGCCAGTTATTAAAAATTAAGTGGACATTTTGAATTAAATGTTGTTTAGCCAATATAAAACAAGGAATAGATCGTAGTAAAGTGTAAGAACAATCGTCAGGCCTTTGGCGCCCTCTGCAGTCATTTGTTATTATGCTTAATGTACATTAGTTCTATTGTTTCTAATATATTATGTATATTAACAGCTATGTTCAATAAAACCACATGGTTACTCGCTTCTGATACTTTATGTTTACTAATATTGCCTCGTTGCTATTATATATGTGACCCTGGACCACAAAACCAGTTTTATGTAATCTGAAAGCTGAATAAGTAAGCTTTCCATTGATGTGTGGTTTGTTATAATAGAACAAAATACAACTGTTTGAATATCTGGAATCTGAGGGTGCAAAAAATCAAAATATTGAGAAAATCGCCTTTAAAATTGTCCAAATGACGTTCTTCGCAATGGATATTACTAATCAAAAAGTTTTGATATATTTACAGTAGGAGATTTACAAAATATTTTTATGGAACATGATCTTTACTTAATATCCTAATGATTTTTGGCATAAATGAAAAATCTATCATTTTGACCCATATAATGTATTGTTGGCTATTGTTACAAATATATCCATGCTACTTAAGACTGGTTTTGTGGTCCAGGGTCACATATGTGTATATTTTAAAGGCTATTATTTGTTTAGGCCTATTTTAAAAAATAGATTTACATGATTACTTGATTAATTATTAGAATAATCATCCGATAACTCGATTACCAAAATAATCATTAGTGAGAGCTCTAGTTGCTTTTTAAAAATCTTACTGACACTAAACTTTTAAACAGTAGTGTATAATCAACATTAATCTTGAATGATTTTTCAGTGTATTGCCATATTCAATTTCTGTGATGGATTCATGAAATACTGCATTCGAATTTGATTATAATGTTTGTTTTCTCTTTAAAAAAAATTGGTTTCTTACTAGGAGGAGGTATAATTTAGAACAGTCCTTGTATCTGGAACACGCATGTGATCTTTCCAAAGACAACTCGCTAGGTTTTGAAGCACAGAGCAAATTGCAAATTGCTTTGCAGGCCTGGTGTTTTCCCATTTTTGTTAATTAAAAATTAGAGTAGAGGCCAAATATTAATAACCCAATATTTCCTTCTCCCTTAATGTTATCCGATCGGCTGCTTTGGCTTGGATTCTCTGGGTGACAGTGTGGCAAGGTTTGTATTTATCATCTGTGTGTTCTTGTTTGTATTTGTGGACCATAAGTTCATAATCATTGGTGTTTTTCTAGTTACTGGTGATTGTGTTAAGTATGTGCTCTTTGTGTGCTCTGATTGGTTCTTTGTGCAATATCTTTTTCCTCATTCTTTTCATGTTTGTTTTGCTCTCTCTTCTCAGTGGTTTACTGTCAACTTACTTGGAAGAGTTTAAAAAAATTACTGTAACATTGTGGGTAACACTTCACAATAAGGTCACATGCATTAACTAACGAGTAAAAGTATTTATTAATTTTTGTTGACATTAGAAGAAAAAACTGTTCATTGTTCAGCTGGTTTATAATATTAGTAGATATAACTTTTGATTTTAATAATGTGTTTGTAAATGTCGAAATTCACATTAAATTAATTAAAGGGATAGTTCACCCAAAAATTAAAATTATGATTGATAAATTATGGCTTACTCGCCCTCAAGTCATCCGAGGTGTGTATGACTTTCTTCTTTCAGACGAATACAATCAGCGTTATATTAAAAATTTCCCAGCTCTCCAAGCTTATAATAGCAGTGAATGGGTGTTGAGACTTTGAAGTTCAATAAAGTGCATCCATCCATCATAAAAAGTATCCACACGGCTACAAGTGGTTAATAACGGCCTCTTAAAGTGAATAGGTGCGTTTCTGTAAGAAAAATATGCATATTTAAAACTTTAAAATACCACAAAATACTTTATAATACCAAGTTTTGTTCACAGCAAAGAAAAGGTGTTCTTTTAGCTTATATTGAAATCCACATTTTTATTTATTTATTTATTTTTTTACAAATCCTTGTACTTCAAATCCGTGACCTTATTGTAAAATGTTGCTATATTGTCCAAATATTATTGTGCTATTATATATTGTGATAGAAACCCAAATAGTATATTCAATTAAATTGGGGCTGTCAATTAAAAGGTTTTGTTTTAGTGAAATCAAATAATTGGTTAATAAGCTAATGAAAAAGAAATTTATTGTAGCATTTATTGTTATTCAATGAACAGGCATTACAATAAATGATTTTGATAGTAAATCTGTTAGTTTTATTTCCATGTAATTGCTGTAAGTCTGTTATTGGCCTACAGGGGGCATCTTTTACTTTTTTTTATAGTAAATAACAGTAAATGAACATGTTGAATTGACAGCCCTAATATAATGTTTAATTATATAAAATAAAATAAATATACCACTTGACTCTGATGTTGCATTTAAGAAAATTAACCCTTTATTATTTAGTATTCATTTGTATTTTTGAAAGGTTTGAAGTTCAAGGGGAGAATAAAAGCCAAAAATGCTGTGACCAATCAGTTTCTGTGTTTTCCTCTCTTTAGACTACATCCGCAGTGTTTCCCTACCAGTCCAGCTGCAGACGGAGGCCACGGGGAGCAGCAGCAGCGAACCGGGCTCAGTGTCCCCCGACTGCGACTCCAAACAAGACGTGTTCTTCGAGAAGAAAAAGCGCTCTAGCTCAGAGAACCTCATCAAACCGCCCAACTCAAACTTCCTCAGGTGAGCTCAGAAGAAGAGCACTAAGGTGAATACAGAGGGTCATCAAACCGGTCCAGACGAGTTTAGGTCACACGCTGGTCAGCCATAGCTGTGAGTGTGTATATGTATGCGCTTATGCGAGCGTTGGATTAGTGTCTGGAATGTTAATGACGTGACTGTGTTTACGGAGCTTGAGAATCGGCGGCCGCTTCAGCTCTCAGACCAACAGTAAATCAACTTCCTGGGCATGAAGCGCTGAGGCCTGTCCTGACAGCTAGTCGACTCCTTGGAAACGCTGTTTAATTAACGCGGTGGAATGAGGGGACAGGTGTGCTGGGCCGCGGTTTCTGGGCAGGTGTATGTATGTGTGTGTAATGAGATAATGCCTTTTACAACAGGTACTCTCTGGTTGCTCATAAAATAATCCCAAGAACACTTTACTGACCACTTCTTCACCTCGGTTTCAACGCACACACACACACACACACACACACACACCAAAACATAGAGCTGTCACACATTAACCTCGTTTCCTCTTTCCTGTAATGAAATCATGGTTTTTAATCACCACTCCAGATTTATATATACTTGCTGCTAAAGTTAACCCTGACATTTGAGGGAATTAAATGTTTTAACATGGTTCACAGCCTAAACTGACCTTTAAAGCTCAGCAAGTATAAGGGATCACCTATGATCGAAACACACCATTAATAAAACCACCTTTCTGTGTTCATTTAATATTTTATTTTATTTTATTTTATTTTATTTGATTTGATTTTTGGTGAAAAAACAAAAAAAACAATCAGATTTTTATTTTACATTTATTGATAGTGTTGCATTAAAAAACACCATTAATAAAATCTTTCTGTGTTAATTTAATATTTGATTTGATTTTTGGTAAAAAAAAAAAAAAAAATCAGATCTTTTTTTTTTTTTTGTTCTTTACTTATAGTGTGGCCTTAAAAACATTAATAGAACCACCTTTCTGTTTTATTTATTTTAATTTTAATTTTATTTAATTTTTGGTAAAAAAAAAAATTAGAGATTAATTGTAATAAAAAAAAATGTTTATATTATTTGATAGTGTTGCAATAAAAGCACGCCTTTCTGTGTTAATTTAATATTTTATTTTATTTTTTTTTGGTAATTTTTTTTTTTCGTTTAATTTTTTAATTAATTGTGATTTTTATTGTTATTATTGTTATTATTGTTTTATTATTTTTGATTAACTGTATTTATTTATTGATTGATTAATAATTCTGTTAATTTAATATATATATCTTATTTCATTTTTTGGAACTTTCTTTTTTTTTAATAAATTGTGATTTTTTTTTTTTTTTTTTTTTTTTTTTTTTTAACTTTAAAAACACAATTTAAAAAAAAAAAAACAACACTTTGTGTTAATGNAATTGTGATTTTTTTTTTTTTTTTTTTTTTTTTTTTTTTTAACTTTAAAAACACAATTTAAAAAAAAAAAAACAACACTTTGTGTTAATGTAATATTTTATTTTATGGTAAAAAAATATACAAACAAACAAAAAACATTTTTGACTGTTTTTTTTTTTTTCATTTATTGATAGTGCTGCCTTAAAAACACCATTAATAAACATTTCTGTGTTTATTTATTTGTTATTTTATTTTATTTTAATTTTGGTAAAAAATTTGGTTTACACAAAAATATTAAACTATTTTCAACACTGATAAGACATTTGTTTCTTGAGCAACAAATAAGCATATTAGAATGATTTCTGAACAATCATGTGACGCTGAAGACTTAAGTAATAATGCTAAATAAATGTATGCCATTATAGGAATAATTTACATTTTAAAATATATTAAATATTATATTTACTTAAAAATGCAGTTTAATATTTAAAAGTTATATTTTAACAGTCATTGTAATATGTCACACTATTACTCTTTTTACTGTATTATTTACAAAATAAATGCAACCTTGGTTTTTTCAGAAACTATTTAGATTCATACGTTCTTACTGAATCAGTGTTAAATGTGTGTGTGATTCAGTGTTCCAGATGAGAGTCCTACAGCAGAGGACCGCAGCTCTCCAGCCTCCTCTGAGAACAGCGACTCTGGCCTCTTCCTGCTGAAGAAAGACAGTGAAAGACGTGCCATACTCTACAAGGTCCTCAATGAGGACCAGGATAAAGTGACCTCCAACCTCATGGAGAACCACATCCAGGTATGTATCCCTGTGTATTTGACTGTGTTTGGTATGTCTGAATCATACAATGAGGACTGTGTTCTTGTCTTTTAGGGTCAGGAGGAGCTGAAGTTGTCAGTGGACCACATCAAACAGATCATCTGCATCTTACGGGACTTTATACGCTGCCCTGAGCGACGTGTAATGGCAACAACCATCTCGAAGCTCAAACTGGACCTGGACTTCGACAGCACATCAATAAACCAGATTCAGCTGGTTCTGTTTGGTTTCCAGGACTCTGTGAGTGAACTGTACATCGTATTATTCTCTGTTGTACAGTATACATTGTATATATTGATAAAATACTGTTTATTACACATTTCCTATTTAAACTTTAAAGACATTTGTTGGACATACAGTAACATTAATAAGTTTAGGAACAGGAAGATAGTTTTTTAAATAAATTAACACTTTTATTCAGCAAGGGCGCATTAAATTGATTAAAAGTGACAGTAAAGACACTTATTTATTATGTTTAAAAACACATCATGGTTTTCACAGAAATATTAAGCACCACAGTGTTTTCAACACTGATAATAATGTTTCTTAAGCTCAATATCAGCTTATCAGAATGATTTCTGAAGGATCATGTGACGCTTATGTCAAATGATCGTCTTTTATGCTCATCAAGGCTGTATTTATTTGATCAAAAATACAGAAAAACAGTAATATTGTGAAATATTGCCATTTCTAATATTTTTTTTTTTTGTATTTTAATATACTTTAAAATTTCTGTGACGCAGCGCTGAACTTTCATCAGCCAAAACTCCAGTCTTAAGTGTCACATGATCCTTGAGAAATCATTCCAGTGTACTGATTTATGATCAGTGTTGAAACAATTGTGCTGCTTAATAATTTTTTGCAACGTGATACTTTTTTCTTTGATTCTTTGAACAAAATGTTTAAAAGGAGTATTTATTCAAAATAGATTTTATTTTTATTTTTTTTTACAATATAAGCCAATCACTTTTTATTCATTTAACACATCCTTGCTGAATAAAAGTATTAATTTCTTTAAAAAAAAAGAGGTAGTAGTTTATATTCTAACACAAAATTTCTATTTTGAATAAATACTGTTCTTTTTAACTTTTTATTCATTAAAGAATCCTGAAAAAATATCAAAGGTCTCAGAAAATATTAAGCAGCACAACTGTTTTCAACATTGATATATGTAATAAATCGGCATATTAGAATGATTTTTGAAGGATCATGTGACACTGAAGACTAGAGTAATGATACTGAAAATTCAGCTTTGCATCACAAAAATAAATTATAATTTAAAGTATATTAAAATAGAAAACTGTTATTTTAAATTGCAATAATATTTCACAAAATTAAATTTTTTTCTGGATATTTGATTAAATAAATGCAGCCTTGACATTAAAAATCATTAAAAATCTTACTGATCCCATACATTTGAATAGAAAACTGCTGTTTCAAATTATTTTACAATATTAGTATATTTTGGTAAAATAAATGAAGGCTTTGTAACCGTAAAAAAAGACTACCTTCAAAAACATTTCAAAAGTTTGTTACTTCCCCTTTTTAATTATTCTAATTAATTCATATTTAAAAAATGTTTTTTTAAAGAACAATGCACAAAGCCATGAAAAATATTTTTTATATTATTTATTCTAAGCTCTGCTGTTGTATTGTTTATTTTTAATGATCTTATTTATTTTTTCTGCACTGATTTATTTATTTTACACATGATATTTATTTTTCTGCATCCTGCCATGTTGTGCTTTTATTTATTATACTGGATCTTCAGTTTATTTTATTGTCAAATATTGGAGACATGTAATGCAAGAAGATACGAGATTAACCTTTTCTCTATAGTGATCGACATTATGAAGCATATTTTGCGTAAACAAGACGAGTCTGTTCTCCTCTGATAAGGAGTTTGTACTTTATGCCTCGTTTTTATGCAGCCTCCTTCTATCTGTGTCTCCCACTTACAGTATGTCTGGTTTGAGAGTGATGAGATTGTTATTCCTTTCATCACGGTTTGTTTCAGGTAAATAAAGTCTTGAGGAACCACCACATTAAACCACACTGGATGTTTGCCATGGACAACATCATCAGACGGGCTGTGCAGGCAGCTGTTACCATTTTAATTCCAGGTGTGTGTGTGTGTGTGTGTGTGAGAGAGAGAGAGAGAGTAACTTTTTTTGTTTTTGTTTTGATGTTTTGTGGAACATCAAAGAAACTTTTTGCATCTGTCACTCTTCCAGAGCTACAAACACACTTCGGGCCTGCATCAGAAAGCGAGGGCGCAGATAAGGACGCAGATGAAGTAGATGAAGAGGACGATGGAGACTTTGGATCGGTGGCACGCACAACGCAGGAAGATCAAGCTCTCACGTCTGGAGTCAGCACCCTCAGCTCAGTCATATCTCATGAGGCTCAGCGGCCACAGCACCCACTGGGAGCCCAGCTCGGACGCCTCAAACAGGAAACGAGCAGGTACACACTAAGATTACTTATCAGCATTCTGTTTAAGGCAGTTAAATGTAAACAGTATACAAAATATATAATACACCCACTCCAAAGATGAGTCAATGGAAAAAAAAGTACTCACCGTGTTGACTAAAAATACAAAATACTACAATTCCCTGTCATAGATGTGTTTTTGAAGTTTGAAGTTTAGAAGTCTCTCATGGTCACGAAGGCTGAAAGTTTTAAAAATCAAACCTAATATTAATATACTGAAATATTATAATTAATATATTCCTAAATATTATAAATAATTAATTTATTCCTGTGATGACAAAGCTGAATGTCTTTATCATCACTTTTGATCAATTGAAAGTGTCCTTGGTAAAGTATTTTAAGTACGCTTAAGTAAATGATTGTGCTTAAGTATTATTTATATATATATATATGTATGTATGTATGTATGTATATGTTTTACATATGTATATGTAAAACTTTTGACTGGTAATGTACTTTAAACAGAAGTCTTTTGTAACATTTATTTATATCTGAATGATACAGAAAAAAAAACTTCCTGAACTGTAGTGTGTATTTTATATATTCCAGTATGTGTTTTAAATATATTTGCAATAAATTATTTTATATTTAATTCAAATTATTTACTTTTCTCTCTGTTTTTGTACAAAACAGCACGTCGTTGTTATTTACATTTATATACAAGATAATGCCTCCCGTTTTAATTTTGGTCCTGAATGTAGAGCTTAATGTTTTTATGATGGTTTTTTTTGCACATGTTCTGTCTTTTCGTGTTGGATTTAGTCAGTCAAGTGTGCTCGTAGATGACTGGAATAAGTTGAAACTGCTTGCATCGTTTAAAGTAGAGCATTTCAATGTTATGTCGCCCCCTTCAGGCTGCTTGAAGAGCTGGTGCAGAAGGAGAGAGAATATCAGCAGGTACTGAGACAAACTCTCCAGCAGCGGGTACACGACATCGAGCTTATCAGGATCAGACAGCAACCTGCTGCAGGTTAGTTGTGTGACTAAACCACACACACATATATTGATTTAATCTTGTTTGTAAGCCATTTGTTCTGTTTTTATTTACAATGAAATCATACGACTGTGTGCTGAGGTAATGGACAAACTGTCAACCTCAGTCTGATTTCCAGTATCCCGTTCTGACCTCTAGATTTGTTTACAACCAGGACAGAATAAATACAAATTCTGTTAAAAGAAAACTAGCGAGTCGCCGTACTGTCTACTGTCTAGGCACATTTCACAATATTGCTGAAGCCAATAATTGATTGATTTCAAATGCGAATAAACGCCGTCTAGATTTTAGCAGCTGTGCTTTAATATTCCTACATCTTTTCTTTGCCCTCAACAGAGATGCCCTCGAACCCCTCTATATTTCACATTGCCGCACGTCCCGAGCCTGACAAGAAGCTCACTGATTGGCTAAAGGAGCAGGGTGCCGACTCTGAGACCATAGACAAGGTGAAATATATCACACTAAACACTGTTGACATTGTGTCGTTCCCACAACTAGTAAACGACTCGGTTTGAAGTTTCTGTTTGAAGTTTCCATAAATAAATAAAACAGAAGATTCATGCCAAGTTTCTGTGGTTTCTGACAGTTCACTGAAGAAGATTTTACGCTTAACGACGTTCTTTGCGATGTCACTAAAGAAGACCTTCGTTGCCTGAGGCTTAGGTGAGGGCTTAATTTGTAGTTGTTCAAGCAAATGATTGATTGTGTATACTTTTTCCTTTGCATGAAGTGGTCTTAATTATTTAGTCACCTAAGCCAGTGTTTCCCAACCACTGTGCTGTGGCACACTAGCGTGCCATGGAAGATTATCAGAATTTTAATTTATTTTAAATCAGTGCTGCTGGTCACCGTTATGTCTGTTTGTTGGTTTTACAAATATTTAATCAATGAAAAGCATTTAAAAGAGTTTGTGACTAATCCTCGTTACGCCATTGGGTCCTTAAAAACTGGCAGTCAAACCTCATAACCCGCCTCCATTCAGAATGAAGTGCCACAACGTGTTTTTGAAGACAGATGTCTACTTTGCAATTATAGGGTAAATACAGAACTGATGTTTGAAAAAGCACAGTTTTCTTTACACAAGAAACGCTGTCTATAAAGGCTAATGTTTTTATGTGTTTGAAGAGAACAGTCTTAGCATTTGCTGTCTAGTTGTAGCCAATATACTTTTGTACGTTTTAAATATCCTGTGCGTAGCGGTTCATCTTTTATATTATGAGATTTTAGCCAAATGTTTTAAACAGCAAGAAACATTCAACCGAGCGTCCATATAGCTACTAGGGGACATTTCACGGTTCAATACGTACCTCGGTTTTTAACCACGGTTCAGTTCTGATATCTTGCCGCTCGAGTGTGTTTTTTTTTGCAACAAATTAACAAAATACTCCCTTAAACCTCTGTACACTGGAAAAACATGGCACTTTTACTATAGTAAAACCATGGTTAATTTTCGTAAGGGTGTTTATGAATCAAACTCATTTAAAACTGTACATTCATCAGGTATGAAATATGGTCGGTTAAACAAATATGATCAGTTTTTTTGAGAATGCGGCAGGTTAGTGGGGAAATATATATATTTATTATTCAGAATGCACATACGGACGGAAAATATTTTTATAGTAACATTTCAGCAGGTTGAAGATGATTCATGTTGTTTTGTAAAGAAATGCCAGCCCTAAAATGTAGTAATAATTTGCGTTCTCATGAGAAACTGTTTGTTTGTAGGTGCGCCGAACGCTAATCAGAAACTCCCAAGCCGTAACAAGTAGAATGCGGAAGTAGATGAAATGATATGAATGATAAAATGTAAGGAAAATAAACTCGTCTGCAATAATATATGGTTTATTTGTGTTCTTCAAGCCATCTTGTGTATTTTCATAACCCATTACTAATCAACATACGTAGGATATGAGCCTCATACTGTGATAAGAATCCACATCAGATCACATTAAGGAAGTTATTTCAAACACTCGATTGATGTTGTAAATTAAAAACTAGTTTTTTTTTTATAACTTTTGTTGTTGTAACTCTTTTGGTGGACAACAGGTTTAGACAGGCTTATCACTGCATGTCATTAGAAGTGAAAATGCTCTGCATGTGTTGCTTTTTCATAAGCGTGAAAGCGTTTCTCATTTCAGCACGTGAAATCGCGGGCAGACATACAGCACATTCCAAGAGAAATGAAACATGGAAGTAATTCAAAAGCGAGTATTGAACAGTGGATGTCGTGCTGAACGGTTCGATATTATATTGAGAATTGTGACATCCCTAATAGCTACAATAAACTTTATAACCTGTGTTGTGGCAAAATCAAACCGACTCTCACCAAAGTAAGAGACGAACTCAGTCAAATGTCGTTTATAAATGTATTCTTTGCAAAGAAGGTCAGACAGTCATACAGAAACTAACTACTCACTCTATTAATTTAAAATGTTTGATTTAAATAATGGTTATAATAATCCTAAATCACCACATTGGCTATCTGTGAGCCGTGCTAAACTAATAAACACTGTTATTGCATTCCTGACATGGGTCATAACCCTCAGTCACTACACAGACACCAAACATGAGTGTTGCTTACAATTTCAAATCTCAAAGCAAATTTAAGTCATCACATCACATTTATACTCTTCATTTCTGATTTTCATATAACTGATCACTAGGAATGCAACAATACAGTTAGTCCACGGTTCAGTACGTAAGTTACCTCAGTTTTTAACCACGATTTTCGGTTTGGTTCGGTTCTGATGTCTTGCCACTTGTGGGGTTTTTGCAACAGATTAACAACATACTCACGTAAACCTCTGTACACTGACAAGAATCGTGGTTTAGTATATGTCTGCTTAATTTTTGTTTTTAAGAGACGTATTATTTTTTCAATTTTTACGCAAAATAGAATGGGTTTCATTCATACTGGACGCCAGAGGGCGCCCTCGTGCGAAAAAAAAAAAACCACATATGCGTCAAATAAGTAGCGCGTATGACATTCCGTTCCAGCTTCTCTAATATGGATAAAAGCATGGCTATTGCTGTAACTGATTAAAAACAAGATATAACGTTAAACGTTTTGAATGATGAAATGTAAGGACAATAAACACTCGTCTGCAATAATATATGGTTTGTCTGTGTTCTTCAAGATATCTCATAAGCCATTGCTAATCGACATACATAGAATATGAGTATAGAATTAATCGTCTGCCTCATTCTGTGATAAGAATCCACATCAGATCACATAAGGAAGTTATTTCAAACACTCGACTCATGTTGTGAATTAAAAACAAGTCATAATGTTTAAAACCTAATCCATAATGTATAAAAACTTTTGTTTTTATAACTCTTTTGTTGGACAACAGATTTAAAAAGGCTTATCATTGCATTTCATTAGAAGGGAAGATGCTCTGCGTGTGTTGCTTTTTTAAATATAAGCGGGGAAGCGTTTCACATTTCAGCACATGAAATCGCGGGCACACATACAGCAAATTCCGAGAGAAATAAAACAAGGAAGTTATTTAAAAGCAAAACCGAAAAACCGCAATTCAAAAGCGCGTATTGAACCGTGGAGGTCGTACCGAAATGTTCGATATTATATTGAGTATTGTGACATCTCTGTTGATCACCCTCTTATGTGTGAAATAAGAGAAAACATGCTGGAGTTGTTTTTGTAGGTACAGGCCCTGGTTTTCTTGCAAGCAAAAGAGATATATGTATAGATATAGATTATCATTATCATAGGCTTATCATCAAAACTAAATGCTCCATACTTTACATACCAATTATTTTTTCATTAAGTCATTGCATGCATTTCACTGTAACGTCCACTACTGTTAGCTCCTCTTCACACGTTTAAACCCACGTTGCGAGGATACACATCCAATTTAACCATTTGATGGGACACACTAGTTTTCACCAGTCTCTGTACTGAGCTTGATACAAGCTGAAAAATACATGGTAGGCCCAGTAACACCAACAATCCTGCTGCCAAAACTGGTAGCACAGTATTACACAGCCAGTATCCCCATCCTCCCCACAAATTCGCTAACCATTTAAACCATTAATTGTTTGCTTGTTCAGGCTCTTTTACAGCCATGTGAGTAAAAGCACTTTGTGTTTAAACCGGACTCTGGCATTTGTTGACATGTGCCTCAAATCTCTTTACTCCATCTGCTCCTCCTCCCGGGATGGGACTTTTCTGCAGTGGTTGGCATGAATCCACATGGTTCTTTCAGCTACCTTCACAGCCGTGTGGGTAATCAGAAGCACCTGTAACTGCCCCAGCCACCTTTTTGCTTTCCAACTCTTTCTCTTCAGGTCTTATACCAACACGAAGTCACCAGGTTTAATGTCATGCAGAGGGATTTCCGTCACTTTCGCCACTTGCAGAAACTCAACATGTCATGCTCACACAATTCTGTTGATGGCAGCTGTTGTTTGCCCCCTTCCATTCCCATAAATGGTGGTCTACCAAAGAGAATTTCAAATGGGTTCAGTTCACCCTGGATCTCTTTCTCATTCTCACGTCCATGAGAACAATTGGGAGCGCCTTAACCCATGTCAATCCAGTTTCCTCACAATACTTGGCCAATTAGTTTTTTCTTATAGCATTTTATCATTTTATCGCTCCACCTGAGCTGAATGTCAGTCAACAGAGCCTTTGCTACTGCTGCTGCTTGGGACATTTTTGTCCCTTTTGCCACATTGTGACTGTTAAATAACACATCATTTACAAAATATTTTCTGGGAATGTTGTGAAGCCCTTTGTAAACCACAGTTCTTTAATTTGTGCAACCATTCCCTCTTTCGATGCATGGTCCAACCATAGAATAATGAGCAAAGAGGTGTCGAGGTAAACAAGGCTTGCCATCACAGCTCATCCAAACACCATTATTCATTGTACATCCGGATTGTTTCCACTGGTCTTTCTTTACTCCTAAAGCAAAAGTCTGCATGCTCTGTAAGGAAGAACAAACATCAATGTTATTTTCAGATAACATGGTACACTGTTTCTTTTGGCTATTTAGCCGCCGCAACCTTCGCTGCCGCATCTGCTCTGGCGTTTCCTGTTGATACAGAATCTTTGTTATTTGTGTGTGCTGCACATTTACAAATGGCTATCTTATCAGGCAGCAAAATGGCTTCTAGTAAAGCTGCCACAAGAGGAGCATGTAATATTGGGCGCCCATCTGACTTTAAAAATTTTCTGTGTTTCCACAGTGCTCCAAAATCATGCGAAACTCCAAAAGCATAACGCGAGTCTGTAAATGGTCACTCATTTGTCTGTCATGAGTTTGCATGCATCTGTTAAAGCCACAAGCTCTGCTTGAGTAGTTTGATGGCAATGAGCCAGAGGTCACTATTTCAAATTCCGTTGTTACAGCATAGCCCACTTTATTTTGCCCTGTTTGTGGATCTCTAAATGCTGAACCATCCACAAAGAGGACATTTTTGCAATTTTCAAGTGGTGATCTGGACATGGCGTACACCTCCTCCGTCGGAAGGAGGGTGGCAGGATTCAAGGTTGTGCAGCGTTTAACAGTTATGTTCGGCATATCGAGCAAGATAGTATGGTATCGTAACCAACAAGCCGTCAATAAGTGCGACGTTTTTTGTTCTTGCAGAATCATGGACACTGCGTGTGGCACCATCAATGTCAGGTCAGAGTAGTGATTTTCTAGGCGCCATCACGGCCTTCTCAGCAGACGCCACCGCCCTCAAACACCGAGGCAGGCCTGCTGTTACTGGATGTAACTTACTTGAAAAATAGGCCACAGGTCGCAGTCTCCATGATGCTGCAAGAGAACAGAAGTCATAAACCCATTTTTCTCATCCACCATCTGAACAAAAGGCTTGGTTGGTACCGGTAGAACCAAAGTCGGCGCCAGAGACCGTCTCAGCCGCCTCATCTGTCTGCTCAATCTTGTCACATGACTTCAACCCCTTCCCTAATATTAGGGCTCTCAGAGGCTGCTCGAGAAACGCATAATTGGGAATAAATGTCCTGCAGTATTAACACATGGTTTTGGTACATCTTTTATGTCCTGTACTCTTTTGTCAGATAGGGACTTACTGTTGGGTGTTATGACATAACCCAAAAATGTTTCTTCTTGTTTCACAAACTGTAGTTTTGTCAGGCTGACCTTGTGGCCCTCCTGAGTCAGATGCTTCAAGAGGGAGACGGTGTCAGCTTCACATGTATTCATCTCTACTAATAATAAACTAATAACTAATAATAAACTAATAATTCAAATGCAAACTAGTAGCCACTGTTTTTGTCCAGTTGCATGCTAAAAACAGTCGCCACTCTGTAGTTTGGCCCTTATCCCTTATCTTTTTCACATTAAATATTGGAGAATCATTACATGGCACTATTATACCCTCTTTCAAAAGTGACTCAAACACTGGTTTTATACCCAGTATTGCCTCTGCCTTCAGAGGATACTGCTGTTGACACGGCCTGTAATCAGATTTTGGGGTGATTACAACTGGTTCACATCCCTTGATCAACCCCACATCATATTTGTGTTTTGCCCACAATTTAGGAGGCACCTCTACCAAAGCATGGTGTATGTCTGAGGCGCAAATATTTGCCATGCAATGATTTTCTTTTGTGCTTTCATCAATAGGGGTCACCATTTTTTCTACTTTAATATTATACTTGGATTCTGACATAAAAGCCCCTAATCTCTTTCTGTGCTTCACGCCAACACTCGTCTCACACCAGTCTGTTGCGTCAACAGATTTCTTCACAAATCTCCCTACTTCACACCATGACTGATCCCTGGCCTTGGAAACAGATAAGTGAGGCACAGACTCTCCTCCCCTTAGATAAAACGGAAGCTGTTTTACTGTCAGGCTGACGAAAACCGCACACACATTTTCTGTCCAAAATATTTAATCACCGCTCCGTTTCACTCTTCCCTATTTATTTATTTTTTCCCCTACGACATGTGACGTGCAATGTAAAATGTCAGGCATCATAATTTCTGTGTTGAACGGCTTTGTTTGATTCTTAGCCAATTCACACATCATCTGAGCCCAATCATTGTTTTTTTATGCGCCATTCATGAGGCTTAGCTCGCAGACTGCACAATTGCTTCTCCTGCTTTGTCGCTCTGACACCGCCAGGAGTCTGCGATGAGTGCTAAATTTAGTTTACATAACAAATCTCGAATGCATCTTTTAGCACCCGGCCTCCCTCTGTTTCACAATTTAAAGGCACTGTGAATTTTTAAAAAATTTTATGACCTGATGCAGACTTGGACTCATTTATTTTATCAGTCAATACCGGTTGACATGGCAAGTCACATGGTCGTAAACAAGATCTGGTTGCCCCAGAATCTGCTAAAAATTCAACTAATACCCCCTCCACTATCAAGGGGTATTTTGGCATCTTCAAAAACCCCTCACTTTCAAACATCATTGTACAGTTATCAAAAATGTCATTATTCAAATCAGAAACACTCAAACCAGCGCAAGCTTTTTCTTCATTGCAAAGAGCATTGTTTACATCAGTGTATGTGTTTGTGATTAAAAGATGTTCACTTCCCTGAGCTGTAGCTGTCGGCTGCTCGCCCGGGACCCCTGCTCTCCGTCTCTCCTGTTTCAGTCTGCTTGATCTCTCTCCTTCTCTGGGCATTCATGAGCCCAGTGGCCATCTTTTTTGCACAGTCTACGTTTACAGCACTTTCTGGTCACATGATCATCAGTTCCACAGATCGCACAACCCCGTTGCTCTGGGTTTCTTCCCGTCAAGCTTGAGGGTCTTCCGCCCCGTCCTTTTCCTCTTCCCCCCCTTCGTCTGTTGATATCTGGGAGCCGAATAACCTCCGGGTCTTGACACGGCCTGCACTAAGGCTAGCTGTAATTCTTTGTCAGTCTTTGCTCTCGCTCTTCAGCGTGCAGAGCATGCGCTAAAATAGCGGCCAGTCTTCCATTCGATGTAGTTGCACTTCACTGCTTGCGTAATTTCTGATCTCAATTTATTCAAAAACCAGCTTCGCAGGTGACACTTCCAGGTACCAGGTTGATTACCTCTTTCGACGGGCTCTTCCTAGCCGCTGTGTTTGTTGAAGGTCTCGTACAGTCGATGATAATAGTCTTGAAGAGACTCCTCTCTGGTCTGGCAGCAATTGTCAATCCTTGATGTGTTCACACACGCTGGGACAGCTACTTTTATAGCTGTACAGTAGTTCGCGTTGGTTTCATCAGTCCAGCTGCTGCTCACTCTTGCCCTCACAGATTGCTACTCACATTCCAAGGTCTTAAGACTATCATTGCCCCGTCAGGTCCTGAAACTTCGACCATCTGGACTGTTATGCTCCCATTTTCTTTCTTTACGGTGTTTCTTGTCTTTCTTTTCTTTGGTGGGGGAAGTCTGTGAGTCCTTTCCTTGTCGACCTCTTCGGTGGGGGTTTCGGGAATCATTTCGTGGGTCTTCTTCCTCTTGCCCTCCAGCTGCCACCGCCTGTGGTTGCGGTGCTGTCAGTATTGCTGACGGTACTGCCGGTCTCGCTGGCAGTGCTGGTGGTCTTGCCAGTGGCGCAGTCGGTCTTCTTGGTGGAGAGCAGTTGAGATCAGGGTCCACTTTTAGGGCTTGCAGCTCAGCCACTGGATAGTGATGATACGGCGGTGGTACATGTGGAGAAATAAACACATCAAAGGGGTTAGTGGATCTATGTGTTGCAGTTACTTTTTCTTCACATTCCTCATTTTTCTTCCCTTCTCATTTCTACATGCCAATTCTTTCTGAATTGCCCTCCTTTCTCTCTTATCCACCTCCCTTATCCAACAACTGTCCACTGTCTGTACACATTTCTCACACATGCGCTTCACACAGCACCTTTTCTGTTTCTTACTCCCTTCCTTAACTTACTCCTTTACTACCCTATCTTGTAACACTCAGTGTACCCTTTTCCGTAAAATCATGATACTTGATCTACTGTCCTTTATCTTGCATGCATTTCTGGCCATACCCTTTTTCATTTGACAAAATACTGGTGTATCATTTTTGCAAGGTTGCTCTGGGATTTCCCCATAATGGCCCTTTCGGACGTCACCAACAGAGCCGACCTATTATCCTAAAGTCAGTCAGGCGGAGTGCCTCACCCCGATTAATTACACGCACACCTTTTCGGTCCTTTCAAAATGTAGTTCTTGTGTCGTACTTGCTCAAGTGATCTCAATTTCTTAATTGCTTTGATTTCAATTTCTTTTTAAAATATTTTAACCACGCTTACTTTCCTCACGCAATTTTCTTTTCTAATTACCTTCCAAAATTACGTAGTCCACAGAGTCGGACAAAACAACTATGGTTTGTCCCTTTTTTTTTTTTTTTCTTTTTTTTTTTTTGGTTAATTCCAATTCTGATAATACCAATTCTAATTTTAAATCCAAATTCTAATTTCTGAATCAAATTCTTTTAGAATATTTTGATCTGTCTCTTACCGGAGAGTTCTGATGCCACCTGGGTTCGTTTACTGATTCCAGTGGTGTCCTCCTGGGCCCTGGCGGTCGGTCCCTCATCCCTTAATATAGTGGGGTAGGGCTGTGACTTCTAAGTCCAGGATGATCAATCACCGTCCGCTCTCGGGTCCAAAAGGCACATCCAAGGAATCCCACTACTGACACCAAATTGTTGTAGCAAAATCAAACCGACTTTCACCAAAGTAAGAGACGAACTCAGTCAAGTGTCTTTTATGAATTTATTCTTTGCGAAGAAGGTCAGACAGTCATACAGAAACACAGGTTGCTGCAGAGTGCGACCCAGAAGGGAGGGCTCACGCCAACTTATATCTCTTCCCCAGCCTTCAAGGTTACATCTCCTAACTGGTAAACTTCCACCCACAGTAAGAGTCAGATAAATACATTTTGCTATGTCATACTCCCGAGATTCATACCTTTATATTAAGGGCCCTGATACCCTTCTCTCATGTCATTCTCATAGCAGGTTTAAATAAAGCTGACCCTTACACAATATTCCATAATCACATAAGATAAGTAAAATGAATTTTTCATCCACACCTGTAAATTGATGAAAAATTATAGAAAATGTTAAGTGCAAGTGTCTGATCATATATAAAGCCAAAATACCAACAAATGACACAGTGTGTAATTAATGAGGGAAAAAAAACCCCTCTTTTCCATCTTTCGATCTTTTTTTTTTGTTTAAAGCGCTGTGGTGTGGGATTTTTCCAAGGGATTTTTCTTTGCTTATCAAAACAGTGCTGCGACAGACAAAAGGTTGGGAAACACTGACCTAAGCCACACTTAAAATGTAATAAATATAATTATATTATTTGTATGTAATACAAAAATTGTATGTAATATTATTTCTAATATAAGATATTTCAAATATTTATACGCACTACAGTTCTTAAATTTGGGATCAGTAAGACTACATTTATATTTATATAAAAGTATAGTAAAAACAGTAATATTATGAAAAATGATTACTAATTAAAAGAACCGTTTTCTAATTTAATGTTTTTAAAATGCAGTTTTTTGTTGCAATGGCAAAGCTGAATTTTCAGCATCATTACTCCAGTCTTCAGTGTCACATGATTCGTCAGAAATCGTTCTAATATGCTGACTTGCCTCTCAAAAACATTTATTATTATTATCAGTGTTTAAAAACTGCTGTGCTGTTAATATTTTTGTGACATCATCATGGTCATCTTTAAAGAATAGAAAGTTTAAAAGAACAGTATTTATTTGAATCAGAAAACGTTCTTAGTTTTCATTTCTTGAGGAAAAAAAATGTATGGACACCAAACTTTTGAATGTTTATATTTTTAAATCTTTGTTTTGTTGTTGTTATACACTATAGGATTATAGGATTTTTAATGTTTTTAAAAGTCTCTTCTGCTTACCAGGTCTGCGTTTATTTGAACCAAAGTACAGCAAAAACAGTAAAATTCTGAAATATTTTACTATTTAAAATAACTGTATTCTATTTAAATATATTTTAAAATGTAATTTATTCCTGTGATTTCAAAGCTGAATTTCCAGCATCATTACTCCGTTACTTCAGCATCATTACTTCAGAAATCTAATATTCTGATTGGCTGCTCAAAAAAACATTTGTTTTTATCATGTTGAAAACAGCCGAGTAGAATTTTTTCAGGTTTCTTTGATGAATAGAAAGTTCAGAAGAACAACATTTATCTGAAATAGAAATCTTGTAAAATTATAAATGTCTTTATAATCACTTTTGATCAGTTTAAAGCATCCTTCCTAAATAAAAGTAATTTTAAAATAAATAATACATTATGTAATGTACTCAACTGTTTTACATATTGATAATAATAATGATAATAATAATAAGTTTCTTTAACAGCAGATCAGCATATTTCTGAATGACACTGAAGACTGGAGTAATGATGCTGAAATTTCAGCTTTGATCACAGGAATAAATTACATTTTAAAACATATTCAAACTGAAAGCAGTTATTTTAAATAGTAAAAATATTTCAAAATTGTACTGTTTTTGCTGTACTTTTAAATCAAATAAATGCAGGCTTGTTGAGCAGAACAGACTTTTTTTAAAAAAAATGAAATAGGGAAAATTTAGACTTTATATAGACTTAATATATTATTCAAATAAATTGTATATTTGTCATTTAATTTATAAATATATTATTAATAAATATAATATTTAATTTATCAATGTACTTTAATACATTTGCAAGTAATGCACAAATATTGTAGATAAAGTAATTTAGTACTGGACGACCTTTCCCTTTGTTTTCTTTAAATATTTAAGTTGTGTGTATAAACTTGCAAGCTATTTTTTTACAGGAAAACGAGTCGATGTTATTCCACTCAGTGTTGATGGTTTCAAACGGTTCACGAGTAGGTTCATGTCTCCCATTTAGTTGAAGTTTAATGTGAGATCAAATATTTTTAAAGGAGAAGTCCACTTCCAGAACAAAATTTACAGATAATGTACTCACCCCCTTGTCATCCAAGATGTTCATGTATTTCCTTCTTCAGTCGTAAAGAAATAGTTTTTTGAGGAAAACATTTCAGGATTTTTCTCCATATAATGGACTGCTATAGTGCCCCGAGTTTAAATGCAGCTTCAAACGATCCCAAATGCGGTTGTAAACAATCCCAGCCGAGAAAGAAGGGTCTTATCTAGTGAAACGATTGGTTATTTTCATAAAAATAATACAACTTCTATACATTTTAATGTCAAATGCTCTTCTTGTCTTGCTCTACCTGCACTCTTTTTTTTTTCTCTGGGTCATGACAGTTAGGGTATGTCGAAAAACTCCCATCTCATGTTCTCCCTCAACTTTAAAAGTTAAGGTAGAAAATACAATCAGACTTTTTCGACATACCCCAACTGTCTTGAGTCAGAATACACAGAGTTTAGGGAGAGCAAGACAAGACGAGCGTTTGAGATTAAAAAGTATTTAAATTCGATTTTTTTTAATGAAAATAACCGATCATTTCGGTAAACAAGACCCTTCTTCCTCGGCTGGGATCGTTTACAACTAAATTTGGGATCGTTTGAAGCCGCATTTAAACTGCATTTTGGAAGTTCAAACTCGGGACACCATATCAGTCCATTATATGGAGAAAAATCCTGAAATGTTTTCTTCAAAAAACATAATTTCTTTACGACTGGTGAAAGAAAGACATGAACATCTTGGATGACAAGGGGGTGAGTACATTATTTGTACATTTTTGCCCTGGAAGTAGGCTTCTCCTTTAAAGGGTTCAAATCTAGTTTTCTTGGTTGGAACTTTTTTTTTTTTTTTTTAATCGTTCCTCTTTATATAACTTTTTTTAAATTGTGGGAAGCGTCTTCCTCCATGATGCACTGTGAAAGAGTTATATTTCTNTGAGTACATTATTTGTACATTTTTGCCCTGGAAGTAGGCTTCTCCTTTAAAGGGTTCAAATCTAGTTTTCTTGGTTGGAACTTTTTTTTTTTTTTTTTTAATCGTTCCTCTTTATATAACTTTTTTTAAATTGTGGGAAGCGTCTTCCTCCATGATGCACTGTGAAAGAGTTATATTTCTCACCAGATCTTTCTAAACTTTGTCTGACAAAAACATTCCTTCTTGAGTTTCTCTGTGACGGCAACGAATGTATTTAATTATGCTTAATTCTTAACTCATTAAAAATATTAATTTATTTCCCATTATAGGGGAGGAGTCCTGTGTCGTGTCTGGAAAGCCGTTCAGAGACACCGTAATAAAGGGCTCAGGAAAGTCAAAAACGATGAGGGGAATTCAGAAGGATGAAAGCAGCAGGAAGCTGCTGTTAATCGACACCTGAGCCGACATAAAACATCCACACAAACATCCCTATAACGAGAGACCCTTACAGGCCCAAACCTTGTCACGCTCTACCCCAGCTAGAAATGTTTACTTATATTTCAGCTATGACCTAATGTTTTTGTGCTATTTTTAGTATATGTTTTCAGCCTCTCTGAGATTTACATCTTATTTCCATTTATTTTCAGTAGGAAAACCCATGAGGATGTAAACGGCTCTATTTAGGAAAGACCGCACTTTCTGCTTTTTACAGTACGTTGCCAGGTCAAGAAGGGGTCACCTGACATGTACTGACCCTTTCCAAGTGACTTGAGAATGGGCCTAGGACGGCAAAGCAAACGGTGTTACCTACTTTAACGTAGGACTTCAGATCATGCCATTTTAAATGATAGAAAATCTCTTTTTATTTGTTTTAGCTTAAGTGTTATTCATTTTAAAACTGGAACTGTCTGGACAATGTCCACAGACCTCTCGGACCAGGGCTAAGGAGCCTCTTATAGATGTATTTTGATAAGTTTGAATATAATCACCCCCGTATGTAGATAAATAAACGTGAACTACTCTGAACGTTCAGTTGCAACTTCAGTAGCTGTGGCACTAGATAGTTGTGCTTCAGGTGTTGCTTGACTGATTTGTTTGATTAAAAATGTGCAAGACCAGTCTTGCTGAAAGCAAACCATGTGGTTTTCTGAAACCGCCATCCACGTTCCACAAGTGCATGTCCTCTTTCTTAAGAATGAAGTGGCCTATTGTTCGAATTCAGGTTCATTCAGCCTTTCTGTAGTCCGCTACAGATCTAAATCATCAGCTTAAGACAGAATGCATCAAAGCTCTGAAAGTGTTTGTCCCTAATTCACCGATACATTTTGTTTGTTCGTTTTTGTTTAGCATTTCAACTGCCGTGTTTGAACGTTTATGCATTGTACGCATTGATCTATTGTGGGAACGGAAGCATTTTGAGCGCCAATGTTCCTTCTAAGCTATTTAAATTATTTCTCCGCTGTGTGCAACGAAAGTGATGTCGATGAAAGATGTTTTTGTCTGACTTTTGACTTTGTAAACTGGATTTTCAGGCTGTGTCTGAGACAAAATGCCAACTTGTTTCTCTGAATTGCAAAACGCTTCAGGTGAATGAACTTCAGACATGCAAAAGGCCTAGAGTCCAAAACTCAAGTAGTGGTTAAAACAAACTGTTTTTTTCATAAAACGTCACATGGCGGTTATTAGATAAAATAGACTGCCATCAAATATTTGGCATAGTTGAAGCTCTGAAAATCTTGCAATCGCTGGGAACATTGTCAAAAGGAAAAGACGCACTTTTAAAATCAATAAATGTAAACTTGTTTAAAAAGACTAGGAATTAAATGGAAATGTCATATTTTATAAGGACCTAAACACTGTTACTGTAACATTTCCTGTTCTGTATCATGTAAAGAAAGGTGTTTTCTGTACATTTTCAAATGTGTCCCTGTGTTGTTGTTTTTTTTTTTGTGATTGAGCTCATTTTTATGCTTTATGATTTCACCTAAAGGTCACACCACCACATTTTGCGTATTTTGCATACATTTTGCTTAACTGCTCTCTGGAAACACGTCATGTTTTGGGAAATGAATCCAAGAAAAAAAATTCCAATGATCTGTGTTTTATTTCTCAATTAAAAACATGATTGAGATGAACATCATGTCATATAATTCACCTAAAAGTCATACATGTCCATTTAGCATATTTTTGCTAATATATTTAGCCTTAACTGCTCTTTGAAAACACGTTATATTTTGAAAAATGAATCTATCTATCTATCTATCTATCTATCTATCTATCTATCTATCTACCATAAAACCAGTCTTAAGTAGCACGGGTATATTTGTATCAATAACCAAAAATACATTGTATGGGTCAGAATTACTGATTTTTCTTTTATGCCAAAAATCATTAGGATATTAAATGAAGATCATGTTCCATGAAGATAGTTTGTAAATCTCCTACCTTAAGTGTATATCAAAATGTAACTTGTTTTATTATAAAAAAAAAAAAAAAATTGATTAAAAAAACTTTAAATTCAGCTTTCAGATGATGTATAATATGATGATGAAATATATGATGTATGAAATCAGTTCTGTTTTAATTTTCCTGGATTCCTTTTTTTCCATTTTAATCTTTTTTTTTTCTATTTTAATGGTTAAATTAAATTATATTAATCAAAAAGCATGTCTAATTAATTGAAATCATGAAACATACACAGTTTAACAGCAAATAATTATAAGTTTATCAAAAATTTATGCAGTTTCAATTCATTTTCTGGATTCCATTTTAATGGTTTCAATAGGTTATAATAATCAAAAGCATCTCTATTTTTTTCCAGAAATACTTGTGTATTTACATTTTACAATTTCTCTGGTAAATATTCCTTAAAAATAATGTTTTAATAATAACTGTAGTAGTAGTACTATTACATTTAGTAATATATTTATCTCCGTTTTTTTCCCCCAAGTTAAACCGAACCTTTATTTTGACGGGTTTCTGTGAAGACCATTGGGTTTTTGTGAAGACCTTTAGGTTTCTGTTTGGAGAATATGTTTATGTGTTCATTGATTTATTCATCCCAAATGTGATAAATTCTGTGACATTCCACGTTATACAGTAAATTCCATTATGACTGGATTCCGCGTTTCCATCTGCGTAAATCGTAAGGCTATCTCTCTCTCTTTCACGCTCTCTCTCTCTCTCTCTCT
>JAHKKF010512991.1:5332-22286 GCA_019740295.1 Labeo calbasu | reverse complement strand
GTTACTTAATCAAGGCACCCTGTCTTCAAGTTAACTTAGGTGGCCTTTATTTTATTCTTTCAGTTATTTAAATTAGCCAGAGGATCCTCTCACATTCTGTTTCTTACCTCCTGATGTAAGTCTATACAAAAGCAGTTTTGGAAACGTGTTCCCTCTGCACTAGAGCTTTTGGTGCCAAATTTTGCCACCCATAGTGGTAAGTGTGTTTTAAATTATTTTTAACAATCATTGTTACTGTTTCAATTTTTTTCAGCATGTTTCGCTTACTGTAAGGCCTGATAGAGTGCAGTATCCCAACTCAGTAATTACTTAATTCATTAATTATTATAATTCAATTAAACAGCATATTAATCACAGGCATTTATCAAAGGTGCCATATTAAGGTGCTGCTTTCGTGTGTGTTGTCTAAAGTTGTCTGATGTTTCCCCTCTCCTCTGTACTAGTTATTAGCTAGTATATTAGCTAGTTTTATATTAATTTTCTGAATAATGCTACTTCTGTAAAACCGTAATAAAGTAATAGAAGAGATCCTAAGTGTGAGAAGCAAGAGATTTGAATCTTCTGTTTTTTTTTTTTTTTTGACTAAATCCTATATACAAAATCCTATAAATTATGTAGCTTAATTAAAATAAATGTGACTGGTCTCTTGACGAAATTGCCGTTACCATGGTAAATGTTGGTCTGCAGAACTCGATGTGTTCTTAGAGAGAAAGAGGGCGGTGTTTCTCACTTTCGCTACGCTGCCCAATTTCATAAGACAGGAAAGGGTGCGCGCAAGAGGAATCTTAGACGCGAACGCGACACTGAGCGCGAGTGCGCTCACGGGCACGCGCTCACGGACATACACAGCTGCCTGCGAGAAAAAGAGAAAGCGAGAGAGGCGAGGAGCGTGTGCGGCGGCCTCGCGCTTATAATGGCTGCCAGGAAAAGCAGAGCAGAGGAAAATCAGCTACATTGGGAATAACGTCGTGCACAGGTAAACGTTGCTCGTGTTTGTGTGTGTGCGTGTGAGCCTGCAACAGGACTCTTTGTCCGAGCATGTGTGTGTGTGTGTCGGGCTGCTGCGCAGGTGCATGTGCTGCTGCTGCTGGTAGGGTTTTGTCATGAAATACACCTTGAACTGTTACTGTCAGAGCAACATATAAGCATCTAGCGTATCTGCTCTCGTGTGATGGGCTGCTGCAGTGTGTAACATCAGGCTTATATCCAGCTGGAGAGGAGAAAACAGCGGCGCTGTGGCCGAAAGAGACAAAACCGACAGGCCTTTTACATAGCACAAGCACATGACTGCGTTACAAACACAACATGCGATTGTATTCCTGCGATTTCTGTTACACTGCCCTCAGTCGGATAGTTAAACAGTGAGTGTGTAATGTTAGCTTTGCCCTTTGATCGCTGTTTCCTCATGTCAAGCTGCTTCCGCACACACACACACACACACGTGCTGGCAGCGCTGTCGCGTTTGTTTACCATTTGCAGTAAGTGCGTTTTAAAATATTTCTAGTCACTCGGATACAAAAGCGAGAGAAACCTCTTTTATCATGCTGTATCTTTGTAAGTTACTTATATGAGCAATTGCTAATTTAGTGGAACTTTCGTTTCCCTTAGAATGATTTTCAAGCAAAATGCAACATTGGAGTTTTGTAGTATCATGTTTCACTCAGGTGTGTGTGCGTTTTTGCCCAATCAAATGCCTTCTAGAAGGATAATGACCCTTCCACTAACTTGAAATAAAAGGTAATGTAAGTGGCAAGTCATGGTTCGTGACATTAACTAATGGCTTTTGGCTATTTAAAAAGGGGCGTGATCCTTTAATGTCCCGCCCTGCTGTCTTGTTTCAGTAGGAAATAATGTAAGACAGACAACTTTTATTGTATTCTATCTATCGGTGTTTGATGATTGCGGTAATATTTTAACTAAAAAACAATTTCTAAATCTCCATAACTTTCCAGTCCCACCAAAGGAATACAATAATTTGATGAGAGCTATCCCAGTAGGCTTAACTCAGTTAATTAAAATCACTTTCAATTCCAACAACAGTGTTTATCCGGCTTTATGTTTGGGTGGTATCGATATTTTAAGTTGGAAATGCAACAGACATTCGCAAAATATTTCAGACAAAGAGAAAGATTACTCCAAGAGAGAAATTCTACTGTTTTTTTTTTTTTTTTTTTTTTTAATAACAAATATCAGTTGGAGAAAGGCCTGGCTTTTGCAGTAAATGTTGTATATCTAACAAGGTTAAGGAGATTCATTATAAGATTCTTTATAAATTTTGTTTTTCCTTTGGTGGGACGTTAATTTGTCTTTTTTTTTTTTTTATTTATTTATTTATTTTTTTTATATAAATATTCTGATGTTGATGAGTCTTACTCGTCTTGTGGTTTGGTTGAGGAAACAGCTGCCCATTTGTTTTTCAGTTGTAGTATTGCCAGCATATTATGGGTCGACTTAAGCACCTATGCTTCTATCCTTACAAATGTGACCCATACCTTTGTTCTCAAAGATGTTATTTTCTATTATGAAAATCCAAAGCTATTATCTGTTGAATATGTTGTTAATTTTCTTATATTAAATGCAAAGTTCTTCATTCATAAGCAAAAATGGCTTAAGTCTCCTTTTCTTGCTGAACTTGATTCTCTTGTTTCATCTCTTAGACATACAAATAACAAAGAGTGACACGTTTTTGTTTCATTATGACAACTTTTTTTTAAAAAAAAGATGTAATTTATTTTTGTACTGTTCTGCAAATAATAAATAAATAAATAAATAGATAGACATTGTGCATTATGGGTGCAAGGAGTAACAAATGTAGTAATTTGTGTTTGTTTTAAAATCGTAGGCCTATCTCTACACAGTTTTCGCTCCAAAAAATCAAAATCTGCCTTTAAGTATTTTTCATTTTTCAAGTTTATAATAAAAGATTGGGAGGGTCAAATCTTTAGCTTGAGACACACACATTTATAGGTTCGTTATTGCTAACAGCTGGTGCACAATAGAATTATGTCCCACTGAAAGAGACAAAGAAGCAAGTTCACGAGTAAAAGTGGATTTGACCGACTAAGCACAGGAGAGACTTCATGACACTTGCAGATGAAAATAAGCTTTTGATAAAAATGTAAACAATTTTTAACTTTTTTTTTTTTTTGGAAAAATCTGCTCAAGCCGTTTCAAAAACCAAAGGTTGTGACAATAGCAAAAAACAACAACCAATTATAAATATTAAGTGGGTTTTAATGTGACTGTTAAGTGGCCTGAATGTGTTCTAGAAGCTGTTATTTTGGATCACGTGACATTCGTATCTTTGTTCACTAAAATATTGTTTTTCGAAACAAGTTCTTAGAAACTTGTTTTAGAGAAACTGATATGCAGCAAATATGTGAGATAAAGCCTACTGTTGTATTATCTTGAAGAGCCAGACTATTGACGAGTCGATTTCATTATGTAGCGTCTGGCCAAACACCACCCAGTAGACAGAAAGCAGCTGATATTGGACCCACATGTAAAGCGAGCAACCACAGTTTTCTTTTTACGAAAACTGATAGTACCACAATATACAGTTGGAATACAACAGATTTTAGCTTGTTCAGATAATGGCACAACAGTGTTTGTCAGTGGAAAATGACTTAGTACTTTGGTGATGTTTTGCTACAAATTGCCTTGAACAAAACTGAATATCTCTTGAAGATTGATGGCTTTAAACCCCACAAATGTTGGTGAATTTTGTGATTAGTCATAGACTGCTGCCTCATGCTACTGAACTCTTTTCTTTCCTGACAGGCTGAAAAAACCTTGTACACCCTGACTCCCAGAAGTTGCGTAGCGGTCAGTCAGTGTGAGCGGAATTGGCAGCTCCTGCCAATTTAGAGCACACTGTATATCAGACAGTCTGTCTGCGACTGAGACTAATTGTTGTATAACGACTGATGTTAGGAGAAACCTGATACAACAGCTTGCAGCTCTAATGGGCCATAGACTATAAGCAGGTTTATTTTTTCCTGCAATATATTTGAAATCAAAAATCAACATTGCAGATGATATTGGTATCAGTGTCATGCCAGAGGGAGCTGTAGTGGTGAAGGAGCAGCATTGCGAGCTTGATAACTCTTTACTTCCACGGTCATCTGCTTTGGAATAAAAGTGCACAGATATTGAATTCTGGCTGATAAAATACGGCAATAATTATTTTCATAAAATGACTGTTATGTGGGTAAAAAAAAAAAAAAAAAAAATTAGAAGGTATTTAAATTTCTACACTTTTTTTTTTTTTTTTGTACTATAAATATATGCAAATATATTTTGTCTTTTTCTGAACGCAGAAGTGTTTCTAGTCAAATTAACATACAGCCTAACCCTGCGCACATTTTTAAATTTAGTTGTATTTAAAAAGTTTCAGTTTAATTATTGTACATTTATACATTATACATTGTAACATTAATTTCTATGGAGACCGGGACATGAGAGCACCCAAACGGAATTTAGAATCCTTCATGGCAGCGCTCATCTGTTACTCTGTTAATCTGGAAAAAGGTGGATACTGTAAATGTAGAAAATGCAATCATTGTACATGTAAGTTTTGAAATCACAACATTTTAGTGTACAGTATGAAAAAGCAATATTCATGGTGAGAATTGATAAAGATTAGTTAATTAGTTAGATAAAGATTAGCATAATTAAAACTAAACTAATAAAAATGACAAACACAACTAAAACTTACAAGAATACTTTTTGTATGCAAAAAAACTAAAACAGCTTTATTAAACAATTCTTCTCTGCATCACCCTAGTGCCATTTTGGAAAGTAAGAATTGATGAATGAAGTTGAACCATTGATGTCACATGGGCTATTTTGTCAAGTTTCTTGGTACCTTTCTGGACCTTGACCACTGTAGGACCCTTGCTGTCTATGCAGGGTCAGAAAGCTCAAGGATTTCAACAAAAATATCTTAATTTGTGTTCCAAAGACGAACAAATGTCTTGCAGGTTTAGAAAGACATGAGGATGAGCAATTAATGACAGAATTTAAAATTCTGGGTAAACTATCCTTTTAATTCAGTCAGTATGATACTACTACATTGCAAAAAAAAAAAAAAGGTATTGTGGCATTTGTTTGGTGCTACAAGTGTTGCAAAACACACTTTGTCATTAAAGAAGTAGTAGTTCACTTCCAGAATTTTTTTTTTTTTTTTTTTTTTTTTTTACAGAGAATTTACTCACCCCCTTGTCATCCAAGATGTTTGTTTCTTTCTTTCTTCAGTTGTGAAGAAATTGTGTTTCTTGAAACATTACAGGATTTCTGTTCATATAGTGGACTTCAATGATGCCTGTAAGTTTAAACTTCCAAAATGCAGTTTAAATGCAGCTTCAAATGGCTCTAAATGATCACAGCCTTCTTATCTAGATCACAGAGTCTTATCTAACGATCGGCCATTTTCGAAACAAATTGACAATTTATATACTTTTTAACCTCAAATGCTCATCTTTTTTTTTAACGGTTCAAGACAGTTAGGGTATGTCGAAAAACTCCCATTTCATTTAGTTCTTCAACGTCTAAATCGTCACTGGGTCCGTACTTCTGCAGCGATGTAGGACGATTTTGACGTTGGGGAAGAAAACGAGATGGGAGTTTTTCGACATACCGTAACTGTATTGACTCAGAAAAAACAGAGTTCACGCAGACCTAGATAACACCAAGAATTTGAGGTTAAAAAGTATATAAATTGTCAATTTGTTTCAAAAATAATTTGTTTAGCTAGATAAGACCCTTCTTCATCGGCTGGGATCATTTAGAGCCATTTGAAGCTGCGTTTAAACTGCATTTTGGGAGTTCAAACTTGGGGGGCACCATTGAACTCCATTATATGGAGATAATTCCTGAACATAATTTCTTATTGAATGAAGAAAGACATGAACATCTATGACAAGGGGATGAGTACATTGTCTGTAAATCTTTGTTTTGGATGTGAACTTCTCCTTTAAGAGTGGCTTCAAAGTTCCCAACAAATACTGTAGTGACTTCAGTCACGGTATATTGTGTTTTGTGGCCTTACAGGTGAGGAAGAAGAGGATGGTGAGCAGTCAAGCCAAGTACGAGCTGATCCAGGAGGTGGGCCGGGGCAGTTACGGTGTGGTTTACGAGGCAGCCGTACGGCAGACGGGTGCTCGCGTGGCTGTGAAGAAGATCCGCTGTCACTCCCCAGAGAACGTAGAGCTGGCCTTGAGGGAGTTCTGGGCCCTGAGCAGCATCCAGAGCCAGCATCCCAACGTCATCCACCTGGAGGAATGCATTCTCCAGAGAGACGGTCTCGCCCAGCGGATGAGCCACGGCTCCAGCTCCTCACTCTATCTGGAAGTATGTGTCTAACCTGCACTAGCCCATCACAAAGCCCACCAAGTTTAGGTTTATGTTAGGTTTACTGCAGAGAAATGTGATGGCAAACAAGAGGAAATGCAAATCACTGCATACTAATGATAGTACTCACATCAGTAGGATATTTCTGGAGACTTTGAGAACAGTTGCTGGTAGAAATGTGAAATAAATGTTAATAATTTATTATCTGCAAATTAGTGCTATGCCTTCAATATCCTGCCAGGAAACCGTAAAAAAGGCTAAAGGAGGAAATGTCACTGTAGTTTTTGATTTATTATTAGAGATTTTATGGGTGTGCATGAACAGACCCATAATGATTATCTGTGGGACACTCTTCTACCGTTTGTGAAAGCATTAGGGTTGCATGATGAGAGAGGAAAAAAAAACCTTGCATAGGAATATTTTTTTGTACATATTGCTATATGAGAAATTCCAGGAATTTTCGGAAGATTATTAGGGACTATCTGAATGAGTAATTTGGAGTGTTTTGTAGGGAAGTGCATCTACATAGAACATAATGACTTAATGACTTTTGTTCACACTGGATACTCATGACAAGAACCAAATCAAACCTCCTGTAGTAACCATAAAGTGAACAGTTTTCGTACTTTCTTGATGTTTGTTATACAATCAATATGTCTATAAAGTAATTTTTATTAATGATTTGCATTATGATTATTATATAAAGCAAGTAATGTATTGTAATAATATTGTAAAATTAAAAATAAGTATTTAATATAAATAATAAAAAAAAAGATTTTATAGTACAGCTGCTGAATTACTTACATTTACATCAAACCTCAAACCACCAGGCTTTTTTGTCAGTTTTCAGTAAATAAATATATTTTTGAGCTGCTTGCATGTAAATGAACACTGTGCCATGCATATAATTATTTAAATAAATCACAGCTTTTGCAATTAGATAATCGCACTAAGCCATTTTGTGATGGCAGTTTTATTCCGGTATATTGTGCAGCACTATTTTTCTATAGTGTTGATGAAGCGTAGCTGTAAAGCTTCGTTTAGCATTGTTTTATCATTGTGGTTTTTCACGTGACAACTTTCTTTCTGCATAACGCATTAATTACATCCCTAACGTGCATCCTTTGCATTTTATGATGTTGCATTATTGCCAAGCATCTTGTCAGTAATTGAAAATGAGAAAACGGAAAAAGAAATTGTCCTTTGCACCCATTTTTTTCTGAAAATCACACATTACATTGTAATTACTACTTCCGTAAGTAGGAACTTCCCAAGAGGACTTAAAGGCAGCATTACGGCATCCCTGATTAATTTGGACTTAGGACTGTGTCCACCAGACACTGACCAGGCATGTTTCTTAAGAATATATGGACTGTAAGCACATCCCTTGAGTAGTGTAATTGACAGATTCAACAAATAAATACCTGGTTGTTGAATAAAACTATCATAGTCTTCACAAACAGTGCATGCATACAGATTTGACCATTCTGACAATCTAATAGTAAAGTACAGCACAGTAAAACAGTTGTCTCTAAACACTGGAAAAAAACAAAACAAAACAAAAAAAACATCTCTCTAATCAACTAGATTGCTGTTGGATGATTATTCTGATGATGATCATAAAAAAACAGCATTAATACAAAATACTCAGACTGTTTTACATGGCAGATAGCACTCTATAGTGTAAGTGGGTGATTATAGTATTGTATGCCATTTGTGTCGGGTCAAGTCTCATGAAGACGTGAGGATGTTGTGACTGAGTGGAAGTAAGCCAGAGTGCAGAGCAGCACAGTAATGGGTTGTTATTCCTGGCCTTTGAGATGAGGTTGATTAGCACTCTCGCTGCTGTAATTATGAGCCTGCAGAGGGATGTTTGTCTGCTGACCTCTGTCTGTGCAAAGCCGTCACATCTTATGTCAACAGCTGACGAAAAGGAAACGTGCTTCAGGTTTACACAGAAATCCCCAAACTGCTTGTAAAGGTTCGTCATGTCTAACATTTCACAATGAGCTTAAACTTGGGTTAGAATCTTTTTAATACCACCAGTTGGTATAGCAACATTTCTCACACACACACACACACACACACAAACAGAATTTTGAGGTTGGTAGCATTTTTAACCTTTAAAGCCAGTTAACCATGCTTTTAGTTACCGTTTTTGCCAATCGTAAACTAAACGATGCTTGGCTCATTAAACATTCGTGCACTTTACAGAAACTTTAACATGATGCAGTATAAAAATCTTAAGAAAACTGTTACAGAAGATTAAGATGGAGGTGTGAGGTCTGAGTGTTTTGAAAGACAAGCAGGTTTTACCACAGGTCATGTGTTCTTTGTGTGCTGTGCTTATCCAATCACTTTTATTAATCTTGTAAATGTACATATAACAGTGTTAATCCAAGATTTACAAATGTACTGTGTGAATATAGATTACATGGATTGAATTAAAGTAAAGTGACCCTGTGCTTACTATTTCAAGCATAAAAAGTTCATTTGATTTGTTAGTTTAAGGAAATAATTAGTGCGTTTGGTAAACTAACCTTAAGGGAATTTATATTAAATCTGCAGCTTGATTAATGATTTGGCTTAATCTAAAGAAAACAAGAAAACCGTTTTGAACAAGGATTTTTTATTTTTTTTATTTGAGAAAATCTTGAAACACAAATCCCATGCAGAGGTTATCGGGGGAAGGATGTGGTTAAATGTACCAACACATGACTTGCAGCAGTAACACGCATCTCCTGTATGGACAGCATTGTTGTCGCTGCATGTCAGAAGAGATAGTCTTTAAGAGATGTGCTCTGATTGGTTCCCTGTGCAGACAGATGGTGCAGCGTTCATAGGTTGGTGCTCTGTTTTGCAATAGCCTGCAATGGTGAGGAAAACAAACCTGAAGCTGGTTGTGTAATTGCATAACTTGATAGGTGCAGACTACCTTATCATTCAGTCAGTATGATACATGTTGAATACGCTGTGAAGTCACTTCTGACAGCATATACATTTCTCCCTTTTTTTTGTGACTGAGTGGAGAGAAATTATTTATAAATGCACTTGTACTTTTATTTAATGGTGCAAAGTCTAAAAAAGGCTCCATCCAATTCAGGCAGCTTTTCCCATTATCTGTGTCTGCTTTTCTTTTTTCTATGATTACTAGTGTGTTCCATTCAGTCACAATTTCCACTTCCTATAGTGTCAAGTAAAAATGGTGACTCCAAGGAAAATGTGCATGGACAATAACATTTACTTTTAAGCAAATAATTTGCACTGGTAAGTCCAAGTTCCAAAATAACATTATTTAGTAACTGTTAGCAGAAACAAAACACAGTAAATGATCCTCTCTGTTGATAATCGTAGCATCATGCATCCAGCACAGCTTGTTAAGAGACAATGAAACATTTACAAGGTTAACAGTAGCATTGGCTTTTTATTTTATACATCAGCGTTTGAGTATTTACAATGCAACACTGGTTGGAGCTGGATATATAGCAAGTAGGAATATCCTACATCCAACTATGTATAGAACACAGCATTAGCATAACATGCTAGCATGCTGTCTTTCTAAGTGATTGTGTTTTGATGGATGTTGATGTGTGATTATAGTCTTTCAGTAGCATGTGGGTTGTTGAGTCATTCTAAGATTTCAGCAGAGTTTGGCTTCGTTCCCAGAACAACTTTAGTTTTCTCCTACTAAACTTCCCCTAGAGTATCCTCAGCGAGCAGATAATACTGGAACAGGAGGAAATGTATGGAAGTTTGAATGATTCCTTAAAGAAGTTGTTCACTTTAAAAAAAAAAAATTACAGACAATGACCTCACCCCCTTGTCATCCAAGATATCCATGTCTTTCTTTCTTCAGTTTTAAAGAAATCATGTGTTTTGAGTAAGACATTTCAGGGTTTTTCTTCATATAGTGGACTTCAATGGTGCCCCCCAAGTTTGAGCTTCCAAAATGCAGTTTAAATGCGGCTTCAAACGATCCCAAATGTGGTTGTAAATGATCCCAGCCTGAGAAGAAAGGTCTAGCAAAACAATTGGTTATTTTCATACAAGAAAATACTGTTTATATACTATACGTCAAAAACTCCCATCTCATGTTCTCCCTCAACTTCAAAATTGTCCTACATCACTGTTTTACCTTTTTTATTAAGGGTGTTTGATCTTCTTTGGATGTTCACTTTGCAAAGACTGGGTCGGTACTTCTGCAGCGATGTAAGATGATTTTGAAATGATTTTTGTTCAGGGAGAAAATACGATTGGAGTTTTTCGACAAACCCTAACTGTCCTGAGCCAGAATACAAAGAGTTCAGGTAGAGCAAGACAAGGTGAACGTTTGAGTATAATTTTCTTTTTTTTTTTATGAAAATAACCAATCGTTTTGCAAGATAAGATCCTTCTTCCTCGGCTGGGATTGTTTATAACCGCATTTGAGATCGTTTTAAGCCACATTTAAACTGCATTTTGGAAGTTCAATCTCGGGGCACCATAGCAGTCCATTATGTTGTTTTTCTCAAAAAACACAATTTCTTTACGACTGAAGAAAGAAAGACATTAAAATCTTGGATGACAAGGGGGTGAGTACATTATCTGCAAATTGTTGTTCTGGAAGTGAACTTCTCCTTTGAATCATGAAGTTAGTTGATGAGAAGTACGCCATTACCTTTCTTTATGATTTCCCCCGGTGGACAATAAAGCCAATTCCATAGACTTAAAGTAGGAACCCAATCTAGTGCCCTAACAACCACCCTTAACCTCTCAGCAACCTTGTGATTAAAAACCCACTCACAGCACCTTAGTGACTGTGTAGCTACACCTAGGCAAACCAAACAACACCTTGGCATCATGGTGCCAAGTTTTTCACAGGCAAGCATTCCCATAGCTCAAACAGTTGAGTATGGCACTAGTATTGGCAGGGCCATGGGTTTGATTCTCAGGGAACTGAACTGATGTGTACTTTCAATTCAGTGTAAGTTGCCTTTGGCTGAAAGTGTTGGCTGAATGGGTAAATTTATCAGTCAGGAAATGCTGAATCCTGTTAACTTAGCATCTTCCATAACTTGGAATACATGCAAGTTTCACTTGTTTACTTGTACTCACATTTAGAGTAGTTTTTAAGCTGTGTGTAAGGACTTTTCCCAGCTCCTCTGAAATGCTCAGATGACTCTTTGACTGACTTCATCTCTGAGTCATGGGTTAAATGTGTTGTTCATTAGCCAAAGTGAAATTACTCTGCAGTGTGTGATATTCCCCTTCTTGAACTGTAAAATATCTATTTTCAAAATGAATTTTCATAATTACCAACTGATTAAGAGAAGTGGGCCTTACATATAGGGGCCTTTGCATAATGAAAAGCCAGTTATGTAAGTTGACATTGCACATTTTCTGTTAACACATTTCTTGAATTAACGTATGTAAAATAAAAGCTATTAAATTGTATTTGCCAACCATCAGCCATTCTACTTTCTGGATGACAATAGTAGAATTGGCCATTCTAGTTGATCACAAGTATCAGTGCGTAAATCTAGATGAAATATGAACCTTCACGCCGGGGCTCTTCAACTCCATCCCTCGAGGGATGATGTCCTGCTGAGTTTATCTCTGACCTTAACCGAAAACACCTGAACAAGTTAATCTAATCTAAGATAATGTTGAGAACTACTTGCAGTTTACAGACAGGTGGGTTAAACTGGGAATTGTACTAGTTCAAACTGGAAATTGTCTCCAGGACACTTGTCCTTCTGGAGTTGAAGAGTCTCAATTTACACAACTTGTTGTAATTTTTTTTTTTTTTGTATTTATTTATATCCACTCAGTTGGTGGAGACCTCCCTGAAAGGTGAGATCACGTTTGACCCCCACTGCGCCTACTACCTGTGGTTCGTCATGGACTTCTGCGATGGAGGAGACATGAACGCCTATCTCCTGTCCCGCAAACCCAGCCGCAAGACCAACACCAGCTTCATGCTGCAACTGGGCAGCGCTCTTGCTTTCCTGCATCGCAACCAGATCATCCACCGAGACCTCAAACCCGACAACATTCTCATCTCGCAGGGCAGAACCCCGGCCGGGTCCCCCGAACCCACCCTGAAGGTGGCTGACTTTGGCCTCAGCAAGGTCTGCTCCTGTTCGGGTTTGAACCCCGAAGAACCGGCCAGCGTCAACAAGTGTTTTTTGTCCACCGCTTGTGGGACGGACTTCTACATGGCCCCGGAGGTCTGGGAGGGCCACTACACCGCTAAGGCTGATATTTTTGCTTTGGGGGTCATCATATGGGCCATGGTGGAACGGATTACGTTTGTGGATGTAGAAACTCAGAAGGAGCTTTTAGGGAGCTACGTACAGCAGGGGGAGGATATAGTCCCGTTGGGAGAGGCTCTGCTAGAGAACCCCAAGATGGAGCTCCACATCCCGGCTCGGAAGAAGAGCATGAACGCTGGCATGAAGCAGCTGATTCGAGAGATGCTGTCCGCCAATCCACAGGAGCGACCTGATGCCGTTGAGCTGGAGCTCAGGCTGGTTCGGATAGCATGCAGGGAACTTGATTGGGATACGTGAAAGGACAGCATCTTGGAGATGGGGTAAACTTCTAGGACAATGAGCTTGAAGTGAACGTAAGAACATATTGTTTGGCCCTGTCCCAAATGGCACATAGAAGTCTTGTGGTCTTTGCTCAGGAGTGTCTGTGAAATCCACAAGACTGTAGGACAGGGATCTTGAACCCTGCTCTTGGAGAGCTGCAGGACTTCAGCTCCTGTAATTATCAAGTAACCCTGAACACCTGGAATAGCTGATTCTGGTGTGTTTGATTGGGGCCGGAGCTCTGAAGGACGGTAGCTCTCCAGGAGCAGGGTTGGAGACCCCTACCTTAGGGTTTCCCATTTGTCAATTCAGTTTAGACTCCATTTGCTGAGCCCACAATGGTGTGGACTGTTACCTAACATTATCTCTGCTGCAAAGTATAGACTTTGTTGAGGAATACTGCATAGGCTGAGGGTGTCATTTGGGACAGGGCCTTTGTGGGCAAAAGTGGATTTTTACGGGGCGATTGCACTGGTCCTTAATACTCTTACAGTTTAGTACAACTGATTCATTAATGAAAAACAGCCTTTATGATGTATAATGCTTATTACTATTTCACCTGTTCACAGAGGTATTCAACCCTGCTCCTGGAGACCCAGTGTCTTGTAAAGTTTATTTCCAGCCTACTTCAGCACACCTGTATGTGTATTGTCAAGCAATCCCAAAGAGCTTGATTAGCAGCTTCAGGTGTGTTTGATTAAGGTTGGCACTAAACTGTGTCAGGCAGTGGGTCCTCAGGAGCAGGGTTAAAGACCAAGAGTTCAAATGGGCTTCAGTGGAGGTTTATTGATGGAAAAACATCAGATAGCCACCTTCCATTGACCATAAACCACATCGATCCAGATAAAGACGTAGGAACACAGAATTCCCAGAACATTCCAGCACGAAGACATCAGAGAGCATGTAGATTAGGGCTGGGTGGTATAGCTAAAATATATATATTTGTAAACTATTTTGGCTTTGTCAAAAATTACTTTCTTTGCTCATGAATTGGGAGAAGGCAAAAGTGGTCTACTGGCATGATCCTAATGTCTAGAAAAATGGTATTAAATCACGGTTGAAGTTCATCATGTTTTACATCAACAAACAAAATAATGGTGAAATATATTGTATATATTCAAGTTAACACCCAGCCCTAAAGTAGTTTTAATACAACACAGCAAAAAGACTCACGGCTTCCATCTTTCTTGGGAACTCGTTAGTTCTATATGAGAGCTACTCTCACCTCACTCCCGGTGCTAATTCAACTTTAATGCAAAGTGGAAAACATGCAGCAAATAACGGCTTCTTTTACAGCCACCTTTTTTTTTTTTCACAGTCATTTCATTTTTTGTTTGTTTTTTTACAAGAAGATCAATATCTGTTTTTCTGTGCTTCACACACAAAAGGGCTTCAGGGAGTTGTATTTGTATCATTCAATTTAACATTTTCTACAAAAAAAAGAAACTTCAAGGCAATAGTTTATATTCTGTCAAAAGACATGCGGTAAATTATTCTGTAATACGTTATCCTACTGAATAGATAAGATTTGAGTAATTGGGGAATACACATTTTTAATAAAGAAACACGAGTGCATTGAAGATCAAATTTCAAGGCAGTTCATATCTAGTAACTGACAGACATGACTAATCTTTACCTCTCGTCAGAAACTGATTTTGGTGCTAAAGGCAGCTCTGTGTACGTGTGAAGGATGTGCGTCCATTTTGGAGCACCAGGTATAAAGCGATTCAACATAAATGAAAGCCTTGATTGGAGGAGCTTTCTTTTCTTTGGATTGTGGCCTAATTAAATCCTTACGCATTTAGGGTCAAGTTGGCGCTTTCCACAAAGAGGGTGTAAAAAAGTAAAAGTAAAATTTATTTTTTATGTACATTTAAGGGATTTGTTTGTTTGGTTTGAGGTTTTTCAAACCATGATTTCTTTGGTAATGGGTTTGAATGGTTGAGTTTGGAATGGAATTTACTTCTGCCATGCTGTCGAACTTAAAGGGATAGTTCACCCGAAATGAATAAATAAATACATTTAAACAATATTTCTAAGAATGTGGGAATCCAAACATTTCTTGGTCCCCATTGACTTCCATAATATTTTTCCATACTATGGAATTGTGTTGTCAAAAGTACCGACTTCAGTACTGAGTTTGCGGTACTGAAATTTATTGGTACTGAAATTTTATAATTGTACGAGCGTTTCCTCCTAGCATTTTGAGCGCTGTTGAGCGGAACCTTAAACTGCTCTGATTGGCCATTGTATTCACGCACTCAACAGGTATGTCTGTGATTGACTACAGCGGTCATCGCTTCACACTCTTCACCGATCGCATACAAGTATACGCACGGGAGCATTTGAAAGCTGCGTCTATCAGCGGATCCCTAAAGACTGAGGTACACCAAGCTGATGGTGTTGTTGGCAGCATCTGGACCAAAAAGCTGCACTTGAACACACCGCTCAGACTAAAGCCGACTGCAAACTAACATGTGCATTTTGCGCCTGCATGAGAGGAATTAATTGTCTATATCAGCAGCTATCAATAGTATATTTTTGCCAATCAAAAGGAGAAACAGAAACAAAGATATACAAGATATACGTAGATATATGAAATGTAAACAAAGCAGTGCTTGCTTATTATTTTGAGTATCAGTGATGTTGATAACTTTCATCATTTTATGCGATCATGAAAATATTTGCATATTGGAATGTTTGGATAAGATCATGTAACATTAGAAGAGCCTTTTGTTTGATGAGCGATGACAATGTGTATATGGACCATAGACAGAGATATCTTTAAAAAAAAAAAAAAAAAAAAGCATCAGTTCATCAGCACCATCTAGAGGATTTGGCGTTTACAATTATATATTATTATTATTATTAATAATTTTGTGGTACTTTTAGTATAAAATTTAGCTCTACTACAATTCATTTGTAACTGCACAACTGACGCGGTTAATGAAGGATTAAATTAGCTTACTCCTCATTGAAAATGATTTAAAACATTTAGATATGTTACACAATGAATATGCCTATTCATTCTTATTAAAATTCTCAACCATCTAAAGTATGTTGGAACAATGTAATAATCAGTCAGACCTTTCTTACAGACAAGGAAATAAAAAAGAACCCCAAAAAAGAGTCACACGAGCCAGAATTTGGCTGAAAATCGGACTAAAATCGCACCGTGTATGCCCGGCTTTAGAGTTCTTACTCGGCCCGACGCCGATTCAACATGTTGAATCGGGCAAACTCTTGCTGACGTGAGCCCGACATGAGCCGACGTGTGGGACACGCCAAACATACTTGCCCGACAGTCGACCGTTGGCTTGGTGTGTCCCGGCCTTAATATATCTGCTGATAGACAGATCCTCTGATAGACGCAGCTTTTACACGTTCCCATGTGTATCTGTGTAAGCGCTCTGTGAAGAGAGTGAAGCGATGATCATTTGAAACAACTGGTGAGTGAGTTACAGAATTTTCAGTTTTCGGTGAACTGTGCCTTTAAGAGAATGTTGCTTATTTTAATCCTACGTCAGTTGCTTTAAAAGAACACTCCACTTTTTTGAAAAATAGGCTCATTTTCCAACTTTCGAATCCATTCAGCGGGTGTCTGGCGGTAGCACTTTTAGCATAGCTTAGCATAGATCATTGAATCTGATTAGACCGTTAGCATCTCGCTCAAAAATGACCAAAAAGTTTCCATATTTTTCTTACTGAAAACTTGATTCTTCTGTAGTTACGTCGTGTACTAAGACGGACGAAAAATGAAAAGTTGTGATTTTCTAGGTCGATTATGTCTAGGAACTATACTCTCATTTCGGCGTAACAATCAAGGAACTTTGCTGCCGTACCATGGGTGCAACAGGCGCAATGATTTTACGCAGCCGTCAACTCTGCCGACTGCAACTCTGCATTGACACAAACTTAGTGCCGGTCACTTTCAGGCGCTGCGTAAAATCATTGCGCCTGCTGCACCCATGGTACGCTCAAGTTCCTTGATTATTACGCCGGAATGAGAGTACAGTTCCTAGCCATAT
>JAHKKF010512990.1:0-33049 GCA_019740295.1 Labeo calbasu | reverse complement strand
ATGACCAATGAATGAACCCCGTTCTCCCTCACCAGCATCTTGTGGGAGGAGTCTGGACGGATGGTCTGGCCATTCAGCTGCCAAATGAGGTCAGGAGTTGGCAGCCCACTTACCTATGTTTGAAAGACAAGTCAATCAACTGTATTCAGCATAACTGATTTTCTCCCACTGTGCTACAAAATGTAATTACAGAGCAATTTCCCTTTAAAGTATTTTCAACCTTAATGCCAGCGTTTATGTCTGGTGTGAGGTATCTAATATGCGTGTGGTTCTCATGGGAAATCAATCTGTGCACAATGCCCGGTCTCTATTTTCAACAACTCTCACATTCCTGAGAAACACAACACCTGCTCCACCCGAAGGAGTGCCAGCGACAGACCACCAGTCAATGTGTCTGTGTATTTATGTTTGTTTAGGAGCGTGTGCAGGTGTTTGTGCGTTTACGCATGAGGCTGAGAGATACTGAGATGTTCATTTATCCATCTTTAGTTGTGACGTTCCTGAGAATGTTCAACACTGCTCAAATACAGCTCCCCCGGGTGTGCATATTCCCTGCGTGATGCTTACAGCTCCATCACACATCTCACTACAGCCAACTTGAGCACGTTCGTGACTCGAATTGAAAGAACAGGCTGCGTAAGTGAAAAAGCAGAGAACTCAAACTGAAAAAAGGCACTTTGATTTTAGACCTCCTGAACTGTATCTAGGGACATTTGTGGCCTGGAAAGTTTGGAAAGCCTCAAAGCCAGAGGAAATAAATCGGTTCTATAAATACCACTGACATTAAGGGCTCTGTGCATGGGTGCATTACTGATCAGGGTCTTTTTATAGCGTGTGAATCCCTCTATGGCACAGTGAGCCTTTATTCTGACATACAATGATCACAGCCAGACATGGGCAGCGGGACAGAACCAGAATGTAAAACAACAACACCATGAGAGAGAGAGAAATACGACTGATAAGAGGTACAGATACCGTAGAATGAAACTGGGGGAAATATAAGTTGACATAAAAGGAAAAGTGACAGACTGAGAGAAAACAAAAAGCATTTTCCACAAACAGGGCTAAAAGAATGAGAAAAAAAGAGAAAGCCTTAAGAAATGTTGTTAGTCAAACTGAGTAGTTAATAGTATATGAATATATTTTAGCATGGTATGGAACATGACAATGTTCATATATTTGGTGTTGGCAGAATAGAGCTACACTGCTGCTGTTGGTTATAGCTGTTGTTGTAAGTTATTGCTGCTTCTGCTGCTACAAAGCCAGGACAGGAACTTGCTACTTCCAATACATATGCCCATATGGTGCAGTGAGTATTTAAGACACACTGCTGCCGCACAAATAGCATATACAGTATAATAACCCATAGCAGATCTATACAGGTGGAGCTGCGGAGGTGGAGGGTTTCAGAGGAGCTTAATTTACCATTTAAATATAAAGCAGCAAGCTTATTGGCTGCGTATGCAACATGAACCAATCAGCTTGTGCCAAGTAGTTTAACTCTGTGAATATCATCAGTTTTTATGTTAAGGACCCATCAGCCTGCACCCTCTAGAGTTTCATGACAGAACTTGGCATGTATAGAAAGAACGGATAACAAATTTGTGGAAAGTTCTAAAACAGAAAAATATAAAAGGCTTTCATGAGAAAGGCGGCAAATCAAGGGAAACAAAGAAATATTGGACAGAGACAGAGGGAGGAACAGAGGATAGAGAGGACAGTCTTCAGAGACAGCGGTAAGCCAATGGAAACACATCTGACAGAAAGAAGAAAACTCAATAATATGAGAAAGAGAGAAAATGGAGGATAATTCCAGCTTTTCACTCAAGTCCATTCATCATTTTAGAAGTGATGAAACATCAACTCTATTTAAGCTTTTTTTCCTTTGCTTCAGAACGCAGAGGGAGAAAACAGTTCCCAGATATCACCAAAGGCTTGTTTCCTCCGGCCTTTGAAAAGTCCATGCGTTTATTTAGTTGTGAAAGGGATAGTTCACCTAAAAATGAAAATTCTGTCATCATTTACTCACCATCAAGTTGTTTTATGAATTTGAAAATGTATGACTTAGCTTCTTTTGTTGAACTCAAAAGATGATATTTTTACAAATGCTGTTAACCAAACAGCTGCTGGTCCCCACTGACTTTCATAGTTTTGAATAAAATACTACAGAAGTCAATGAGGACCAACAACTGTTTGGTTAGCCACATTCTTCAAAGGGGTCATCGGATGCCCATTTTCCACAAGTTTATATGATTCTTTAGGGTCTTAATGAAAAGTATATAATGTACTTCTCCTTGGTAATATAAAACAACACCCCTTTTACCTTGTCAAAAACAGCTCTGTTCACAGCGAGACATTTCAGTGCATGTCCCTTTAAATGCTAATGAGCTTCGCTCACCCCACCCCTTTCTTCCATGGGGTGACAAGTGGTTCTCTCTGAGACTGTAAACTTTAGTTGCGGAACTTGCCAACGCACACTTCATTATGAAAGGCGATTTGCAAAGATTCATAAAAACCCTTATACTCACTTCTTCTGTGGGTGAAGCTGGATCACAAATGATTTGCGCAAACATAGTCACAAATAGGCAGATTGTGGGGTGCATTCCCTTCAAAAACAAAAGTAATCCACTGCGTCTTCAGCAGCTCAGATGTTGGAAGTAAATGACGACTACTATGCAATAACACGCCTCAATCGCTTAGGAGACATTCTTTTCTACTCCTGCTCCGGCGTCGAAACAATGGCGGATATTTATGTTCAAACAACATGTAAAAGTGCATTTTGCATCCGATGACCCCTTTAAAATATCTTCTTCATAGCAGAAGAAAGTCAGTCACACAGGTTTGGAACAACTTGAGGGTGAGTAAATGATAACAGGATTTTTAGTTTTGGGTGAACTATGCCTTTAAGAATCCATGTAATAAGTGTTATGTACAGACAGATGGTCACTATGGTCATTTATATTGTTAAAGTGAATGTGGAAGTGCTTGTTTGGTCACCTTGCAGTCCATGCGGCAGAGTTTACCCTCCTGCACAATAAGGTCGCCGGGGGCCTGCAGGAAATGAGGGCGGAAGTGACGTTCCTGAATGTTCTCATTCTCATCACCACTGTCTCTGGACCTTGAGCGTGGTCTGGGAAAAAGACAGTTGGGAAAAAAGTCAGTTGCCCAATTCAATTCATGTGTTCATTGTAAATTTTAAAATGTAAATATCAAAAATACGTTTATTAATAAAGCTGTGTCAAATTTTGGTAACAGGGCAGCATATGAAAGTTTTTTTTTTTTTAATAAATTTAATATCAATTAAACAGACTGTCAAAATAATGACATTTTGTATCGTTTTAACAGTCAAGAAGGTCAGAATCGGCTAAAAATCACCTTTATAAGGTAAAGGGGATAACAATAGTTTATCTAACATAATACAGTAGGTATCCAAAAAAAAAAAAAAAAAAAAAAAAGGAAAAATTTTTTTTTGTTGTTTGTTTGTTTTTTTTTATTTTGAGCTTACTTTTTCTAGGAAATCATATCTAGGTTTTATGGCTAAATGATAGATTTTCACACACAGCATTCCCTTCAGAGACCATTGACACTGTCAATCAAACATGTAAAAACCTTTAAGACCTGAATAGCCAGATATATTATACCTAATCCATAGGAAACCCCACCCTTTGAAAAAGATTCACATATTCTTTTCCGCACAAAAGACATCTTAACTGGTCCTTGAATGATTGTCCAAAATACACAGGTGTTCTTTACATGAGACACACCCTCTATTAGTGCTAGTCCCACAGAGCAAACCTGATCCTGGATCTGCTGTAATCCTCCAGCTTTGTATGTTTAGAAACAGCAGTGCTTATATACCTGCGGATGTGTCCAGGTGTGGAGCGCTGACTTCTCCCCCTTTGGTTCACAGCCTGGACCATCATCCTTCCAGTACAGCTCATTCTCCCCTGAAACAAAGACAGAAGATACAGAAAAAAACATTTAAGTAAAGAAACTGACAGTGTATGCTTTTCCTAGAGATAATACAGTGAAAGAAAAATGCATGCATGAAACAAAACCGTATTTTTGCATAAATATACAGTTGTCTAAGTTGGATTGTGGTCAATTCAAGCTGGAATGTCTCTGAATGTATGAACTTCTGACCCTTCCAAAGGCTGTAGCAATTTTCTTTCACTTCCCCCTGACTACCAATGTTTATCCGTCTCCATCAAAACACTGGTCAAGCTGGCTAGCCACTTAAAGTGTGTGTATGTGTACGTGAATGTGAGAAAAAAACAATCAAATGAGAATAAATTCCCATAAAAGGTAGGGTTCATTTTGGTAACCCTGCAAACACTCTTTGTGTTGCATGTGTAAGAATACACAGAATTGATCAGTTTGAATGTATTTTTCCCATATTATATCTCACCGCTGGGTTGCCTGCCATAATGGTGTAGTTCCCATCATCATCCAGCGAGGCAGCCGCTGTGTGCAGTGAGCATGTGCCATCCGGATCACGACTGATACGGTAGTGTTCACTGCGCTTCGAGATCTGCTTTCCGTCCTTAAACCAGTACACCTTTAAACACAAGCAGATATATACATGGTTATGCAACACTCCAAAGCTTGTACCATTGTTTCTTTTTTTACTCTTCTTCATCACTTTTGTTATTAAGTCTGCTGTCATCACACAGTCATTACTGTGGTCTCATGGTAGTCAGAGACACACAATGAAAGCCAGACAGCCATATATGGCAGGAATCTCAGAAGTGAAGCACAACAGAGCTTGTGATGAAACCAGCCTAGTCACAGATGATAAACCACCCATCCCATCATTCCAGTCACCTCTCCTACAATCCCTCAGAACGACAACAAAATAACCTCCATGCTGTGAACCACTACTTTGAGCAATATGCAGTATAAAACTGTAATAAAAATTATATACAAAAAAAAAAAATATATATATATATAGTAAAAACAAAGAAACTGGCATTTAACAGCTGATAAACGCATCACAACAATTCACAAGTGATCTACACGAATCCAGTCCATCAATAAATGTCTCTATTGATCTTTGAAAGCTTCAAAGGACTCTACACGATCCCAGCCAAGGAATAAGGGTCTAATCTAGTGAAGCGATCAGTCATTTACTAAAAAGAAATGCAAAAACATTTATATCGTCTTGCACTAGCATTCCGTAATCACACTGGAAAAGTCACGTAGTCATGATGTAGTCAAAAGTCATGACGTAGTCAAAAGTCAAAAGTCATGACAAAGGTGGAAGTGCCGACTCAGTGTTTACAAAGTAAACGCGCAAAGAAAGTCAAACGCCTTTACAAAAAAGGTAAAACAACGATGTCGGGTGATTTTGAAACTGAAGGAGAAGATCAGATGTTTTTTGCCCTAACCTACCTTTTTGAACTGAAGTACATAGACGAAGGACCAACCAGACGTGTGCAAGATGAGCACTTGTGGTTAAAAAGTACATAAATGTTTTTTTTTTTTTTAGAAAATGACAGATCTTTTCGCTAGATAAGTCCACTATATTGAGAAAAATCCTGGAATGCTTTAACCAAAAACCTTCATTTCTTTTCTAATTTCTTTCAACTTTCGATCTTGGATGACATGGGGGTGTGTAAATTATGAGGATTTTTTTTTTTTATTCTGGAAGTGAACTAATCCTTTAAATAAAAAAAAAAAACCTTCTGGGTTTTGGCTTTACAAGTCGTGTGGATTACTTGTGGATTACTGTGATGTGTTCAACAGCTGTTTGGACTCTCGTTCTGTCAGCACCCATTCACTGCAGAGGATCCATTGGGGAGCAAGTGATGCAAATTTCTCCATATCTGTTCTACTGAAGAAACAAACTCCTCTACAACTTGGTTAGCATGAGGATAATTACATTATCATTTCTGGGTGAACTATTCCTTTAAAGAGCAGGTCATATGGGTTTTCGAAAAATATATTTTTTGCAGTTGTAACGTAGCCATCCTTCAATGTGAACAGTCTGCAAAGTTATTAATGAAAAAAATGCATTATACATAAAGATACTGTCTCTTAAAAGAAAGAGTCAACTCAAAAAACTTTACAAACTCTGTTGTTTCATCAGTTAGTCATGTTAACACTTGGCTAACATATCCATCATTATTGTTTTGTGAAGTGTTTACGGTTTAGCAACTAAACTTTAGCTGTAGGCACGATTCACTTGCATAAGTGTGTAAAACAAAACGTTTTTGTCATTATTTTAAGAACGGATTGGAGCACTATATTATTGTTTTATACAAAGCTACATCAGGGTTGCCAGGTTTTCAGGTGTGTAAATGTATATTCTGAGAAAATTACAATCTTTTCTGACCTTAGATGCATTTAAATCTATTGTAGGGGACTCCAACACAATATTAGGACACTTTAAAAGCACCATATGACCTGCTCTTTAATAATGAACTACCTGCTGAGATTACAATCATAAACAAAACAAAATTTGCACTTTCATGGAAGTCACCGACAAGAATCTGCTTACAAGCAACATGAATGTAAATATGCTAAGAAAGCTAAATTGCACAGGTTATGACCTCTCACCTTCGGCTTTGGGTCTCCCATGACCTTGCAGCTGAAGGTCACAGGCATTCCCTCGAAGACCTTGTAATGCTTGAGCTTCTGATCGAAGAAGGGTGCGACCTCTCCGGGTGCGTCTTCATCATGCTGAACATCATCGTCAGATTCCTCCACAGGCGAACGCTCCAGACGGAACTCAATCTCGCTGATTAACCGCTGCTCGAAACTGGACACTTTATACTCCTGTCAAACAAACAAAAACAAACCCTTTAACTTATGACCTTCTCCTCAACTTACAAAAAAACCACTCAATCACTCATTTTATTCATTCAAGCGCACATCCTCTCATCGCTGTGTCCTATAATCTATTCAGTCTTGTATCCAAGTCTTATTGCTCTTTCATCTGGTCTGTTTCTAGTCTTCTGTTTCTTTATATTTCACTCTGTAGGCTGAGGGAACATCTGGAGAAAAGTGTGTGCTGATGACACATCACAACAATAATTGCAGGTTTGAAACACAGCTGCAGCAAGAAAAACACACACACACACACACCATTATAACTACATATGTAGACAACCAACGCACCCTCTCCATCTTGTTCTTCTGCACGTCCAGCCACATCCTCCCAAAAGCACACACACATGCACATTTTCTATGCAAACACACAGACAACCGCTATTTGCTCAAGGACGTGTGTTGAGCACTAAGCACATTTTAAATTTATGGTACAACATTAACAGCATATCCACTTCCCACAGTTCAGAGGAAGAGAAGCATGTGCATTTTAGTGTTTCCACTCGAGGGTAGGAAATGTGTGAAGCAGACGCATGCGATCTCTGATCAGTCAGCAATAGCAAGACACATGGTGATGTTAGGCACCCACAGTTTTTTTTTTAAATTTTCATATTACATTTGATGTTGACTGGCCATTTCGGTGGCCAAATGTTTTTGTATAATGACTGCAAAACTGCATCACTGACTGCTGTCCAAGGCAAATTACTGTATTATTTTTATGATTTTTTTTTTATGAAATCTACTTACATAAAATAATTTCAACAAACATGTCAATTTATCTTTTTTGCAAATATCTACGTAATAAGTGGAGTACTGTGCAGTCAGTCATCATCAGTAACAGCATCAGTTACAACAGCTAAAATACAATGAAGCATGTAAATAACAAATCTAACATATCCAAAATGTTTGAGGTCAGTAAGATTTTTTTTTTTTTTTTTGAAAAGGTCTTTTTTATTCAACCAGCAATATTATGAAATATTATTAGAATTTAAAATAAAAGTATTTTATTTAAATATATTTTAAAATGTAATAAAAGGTGTTGGCAAAGCTGAATTTTCAGCAGCCTCCAGTCTCAGTGTCACATGATCCTTCAGAATTTGGTACTGAAGAAACATTTAATATGATTATTAAAGTTAAAAACTTTGCTTAACATTTTTGTGGAAACTGATACTTTTTTTTCCAACATTCTTTGAGGCATTAAAAGTTAAGAACAGCATTTATTTGAAATAGAAATCTTTTGTATCAATGTAAAAGTCTGTACTGTCACTTATTTAATGTGTGCCCTGCTGAAAAAAACAGCTAAAACCAGCCTAAGATAGTTGGCTGGTCTTAGCTGGTTTTAGCTGGTCTCCCAGCCTGGCCAGGCTAGTCAGACTGGTTTTAACTGGTTGTTCCAGCTGGTTTCCCAGCCTGACCAGTTAAGACCAGCTTGACCAGCTAAGGAAGTGGCCAAAACCCCACCTAAAACCAGGCTGGATGACCAGCTAAAACCAGCCAACCAGTTTAAGCTGGTTTTAGATGTCTTTTTCAGCAGGGTGTGCAAAGTTTTTTCCCAAAAAAAAGTAAAGAAATCTTACCCAGCCCAAACATTTAAGCAGTATTGTACTTTCCACCAAATATATTGGACCCCCCAGGAGTTTGGTTCTATTCAAACACTGAACACACTGCTTATTTGATCAGTAAGATTGTAGGGTAAATCTCTGTATTTGATGATTTTTCCCAGAGAGTACAATAGTCTGTCACATTGCCGTCGAGGATTTTACCGCGGTGCTTAATCAGGAAGCAAATATTCCATAAACAGAGACAGAAGAAAACACAGCGGATAGAGTAAACACGCACAATCACATATAGTAGTGACTAGCCAAAACATGGAGGTGACCACACACAGAGGGAGTGAGAGAATTAAACAACTAGAGGTGGTCTCATGAGGTGAAGCAAAGGGAAATACAGCGATGAGACAGATTGAGAGAGAAAAACGAAATACAAGGAGGACAGACAGGCCGCTGCTTGATGTTTGTAATAAACGGGATGAGTATGAATAACCTTTTGAGGGACAGACTCTGAGTCAGCTGAGCTGCCTTCCTGTAGAGAGATCAGAAAAAAGGCAGGGGAGTTGAGGATGATGTCACATCCTGCACAGATTACACATCTATTGCACAAAAGTGCACAGTCACACACATTGCAAATGTGTGCTTGCGTTGAGACCGCTAATCCTGCTTTTATGAAACTTACCTGCTCAAACGCCTCGCCGAAACACTCTCCTTGCCAAAATGACATCACTTTACAATGTACCCAATGCGTATGTGCAGGCACATGCGGGAGCTCGTAGCTATTAGCCGAATTAAGACGCATTTACAGGCACGCAGGCAAACCACAATGCTCTAAACTACATCCAACAGCATAGCGGTATGCTGGTAGTCACTGGAAAAAGTGTGTGGATGGATTTGTAACTGATGCATTTTGTTTATAACCCATGTTTAAAAAAAACAGCCAGTTGCAAACAACTGTGACACAATGGGGACGCTCTGTGTGTGTGTGTGTGTGTGTGTGTGTGTATCTGTGTGTGTTTATACCTGTGTAACTGGCTCCTCCTCCACCTGTTGTGTGTTAAACACTGTGGCAGCATTGTCAGCACCCAGCAGTCTGCGAGCCATCTTCTCCTCATAGGTTAACCTCTGAAAGCAAGCAGGATTAATCTGTCAGAGCCTGGGTTAGTGTGTGAGAAAACACACACTCGCACGCGAAAGCGCTGCGATTATTTGTTGGCCTGTACTAGTGAATTCAAAGCTATTAGTCGTGCTGAATACGTGATGGGTTTTGCTATGCATTGTGGGTTGATGTTAGGGCTCCATTTCAGTTGTAGGAGTTGGTGGTGGAAAGTAATTTAATGAAAGTAAAATAATTAAAAGTTACAGTGAACATATATATTAAAAATTGAGAAAAAAAAAATTCTATTATACACTACTGAACAGTTCACCCAATTTACCCTTGTACATATTTGAACTTAACATTACATTTAAAATAGATTTAACATCAAATGTCACTGGTTCTTGGGCATCTATTCATCCATCTTACAGCTTAAGTTGGATGGACCACTTTTGTTTTTATGTTTTTTTTGTTTTTTTTTTTACTTTTTCCTCATTTTTGGTGGTCAACAGCATCCATTCCCATCAATTTCGTTACTGTTAACTAAGTGTTAAAAATCATTTTGATTACTAAAAACTGAAAATAAGGTTTAAGATGTACCAAAACTTAAACAGAAATGAAAAAATTAAAGCGAAATAGAAAAACAAAAAATTTACTAAAAATATAAAACTAACAGCTAATTCATAATATTAATACATACTCTAAAATAACTAGAAATAGTTCTAAAATAACATTGGCTTCCATTTACTTCATATAAATTTTAGAACAAAATAAGAGTGAGTAAATAAGAGTAAAATCTCTAATTTTTTGGGGTGAACTTTGCCTTTAGAAGAAAATTGCCAAATATACTCAAACATGACTGCATGTGTTATTGGTTAGACTACTTTATAGTCAAGATGGTAATGCTAGTAAGACTAGTACGGTAGTACTATTAATGATGTACTGTAATACAAACATAAGACCTCTCACACACATATACCTGCTGTCCATTGCTGAGTCTCTCCTCTTTAAATCGTAGCTTTCTCTCCAGGTCTTGTATGACAGCATCTTTGGAGCCCTGGATATCTGAATCGGAGATGAGGCGTGGTGTACGGGGTGTAGTCTTTCGTGGCAAAGCCCTGTTAAAACACAATCAAACCAATAATTTTTAAAAGAATTCAGAGAAACAGATAGCACACTAAGCATTTCTCCAAACGCAGAAAACACTTCTTGAAAACACAGAGACAAGTGGAAAACTGTTGCTCCAGAGTTATATTTTCCTGTCCGTAAAACCTTTCCAGAAGAGGCTAGGATTAAAGCACATACTGTACACAAAACAAATGAACCGAACCGCAGCTTTTATAATACACTGCAATATGAAAGTCGGCATTGATGAGAAGAATATTGGACATGCAGGATTTTTTGCATATGCACTGGGAAGCAAGATAATTTTCGTTATCTGTTTGTGTGCGTTTTAAAATTCCACAGCGGTCTCTTATCTTTCCCCCTCTGGCTCTGGAATGCCAGGAAGAGAGGGAGAGAGAGAGGAATGAACTAGTGGAAGATAATGGAGAAAACGGAGATGAAGAGGTGGACGATAGAAGCAGCAGCTTTGAAGACAAAAAAAAAAAAACGTATACATGCTGGATGAGTGTTTTAAGCTCAAGTTTGACCATGAAAACCATCTTCACTTAAGATTCTAATCATAAATCATGAGCGCTATCAAATCAATCTCTGGAAAAACTCTTGTTCAGCTTGTATTTGCATCACTTAGAGCAGATTAAATGAATGATTTTTGAATATTCCCACTTAAGTGTGTGTCTGACAGAGAAAGGGCTATTAATTTTGAGATGTAACGGAGTAAAAATCTTTATTTGGAAGTGGGGGTTTGTGCCTTTAATGGACAGGACAGTAGAGAGATGACAGGAAAGTACCGAGCGGAGTGGGATCGGCAAACCTCGAGACGGGATTCGAACTCGGGTCGCCGCAAGCACAGGTGTGCCATATGTCGGTGCACTAACCACAAGGTTATTGGCTGCAACATAAAGTTCAATTTTGAAGTTTACTCACCACGTCTTGAGTCTTTTATGTTATGTTATGTACTCAAAATTCTGAATTTCAAAAGTTTTTTTTATATATTTTTTAATATATATATATATATATATATATATATATATATATATATATATATATATTTTTAGTTCAGCTTTGCTTCAGTTTTTTTTAATGGTTTTAGTTACAAATAACAACACTAGTCTGTCAAGGTATTAAATGAAAAAAATAAAAATAAATAAATATTAAAGCTGCAAGCAGCGTTCAAAGGGCCCTTGCACCTGGGCTCACCACCACCCGGTGGTTTTAGGAAAGCAGCAAACGGTGAGAAATATGCATTTAAAGTTGTAAACATAAGAGGAATATGTCAAAGTAAATTATATGTGCCAAACTTCCTGCTGCCAGCTTGTGGCGCTATAACTAAATGTTGGCATGTAGATGTCTTCAGGTCAGGACTTTTATCAAACATATGAAGTTTGGTGGGAGGACTCTTGTCGAACGTGTGAAGTTTGGGGCAGACTAGACATTGTACAGCTGAGTTACAACAAGTACCTTTTCCTTGGCGAAACACTGAACTTAACAAAAACCCAAGATATTCACAATTTTACATCACAAAGGCTGACCAAAAATCAAAATAACAGATTTCCTGTTGGGTTTCGGACTTCGTACCGGGGGACTTTTTTTGTAGGTATTGGTGTATTGTGTCTACCAAATTTCGTACATTTATGTGGAACATAGCTCGAGGGACACTTTGTTGAAATTTTATAGGTGGCGCTATCGAGGCATTTTGCCACACCCACGTCTGAAATCCACATCAGATGTAAATTTTCACCACTTTTTGCGCATGTGCAAAGTTTCATAAGTTTGAGGTTGTTTAAGCCCTCGAAAAAGGGGTTCATTTTGGAGAAGGAGAAGAAGAAGGAGAAGAAGGAGAAGGAGAAAGCTTAATGGTTACTGGTCATCATCTAGCATCTTAAATATGCTGTAAAAAAACCTCCCTTTCTTGTTTAACAGAAGAAAGGCCATACAGGTTTGAAACTACATGAGGGTGAGCAGATGAATCCTTTTGAAAACACTCCTTTTCAACTGAACCTATGTGCTTTATATTTCTGTCGGCTTGAGAATGAGAGAGGAAATCTCAATAATACACAGTCCATACCCTCAAGGTTCCTCAGCTCCCATTGATCTCCGTGTCTCCATAAACATGCCATGTAAGAATGCATACAGTACATGTTTTCCATGCAGCTGGAAAGCAGGAGCTGCACTCTAAATTACTAATTAGCCCAAGAGTTCATTCTACATGCACTTGATAGAGCTTTATTTGAGCTCATGAAGTGATTTGTCCTAATATCAGCTTCTTAAAGAAATTGTTTACCCAAAAGTTAAAATTCTGTCATTAAATTGCTCACCCACATGTCGTTCCAAACCCATGAGACCTTTGTACTCAGAACACAAATTAAGATATTTTCTTGTGAACATGCGTCGAAAACTGACACGGAAGAGTAAAAATTGTTGAATAAAGTCGTTATCGTAACACAAAAGTTTTCTCGTTGTTTCATAAAATTACAGTTGAACCACTGATGTCACTTGGACTATTTTAACAATGTCCTTGCTACCTTTCTGGGCCTTGAAAGTGGTAGTTCCTTTGCTGTCTATACAGGGTCAGAAAGCTCTTGGATTTCATAAAAAAAATACCTTAATTTTTGTTCGGAAGATGAACGAAGGTCTTAAGGGTGAGTAACTAATGACAGAATTTTCATTTTTGGGTAAACTATCCCTTTACGTTGTGACACAAGGAACAGTGTTTCCATGTCCAAAACGTTACTTGTTTTAATTGTGCACCATTTATTCATATCACACATTTAAATTAAGCTTTTAGGCTCACTGTGTCCCAGACACCAATATTTTAAGCATAATGATTGTGGATACTCACACTGTGCCATTACCCTTGGGTAGCCCCAATGCATTCATTGGTGGCGGAGGTGGTGTGGCCGGGAGCACCGACACCAGAAACCCGGCTGGCGATTGGGGAGTGGACGTGAAGGGCGAGGAGGTGTCCGAGCGGGTGGGGCTCGATGTAACAGGTGGAGGAGGTGGTGGAGGTGGAGGAGGGAAGTCTTGTGGCAAGCCAGCAGGAGAGGATAGATTGCTGGAGCTGAGAAAGGGCGGAGGTGGTGGCGGAAAAGAAGGCGAGCTGGGAGACTCCACGCTACTTCCTTTGGACAGTAGCGGCTGCTGCTGGAAGAGCGGAAGAGTGACGCGACTGAAGGGTTTGTGGGGCGTTGTGGGGGACAGCGGACTGGAGCTCGAGGAGGTCGAGGACTGCGTGCTGTAACTGATCGGTCCCCCGCTTGTTGTGGGACTCTGAGCAGCAATGAACTGCTTGGGCCGGGCGTAGTTGAAGGTGCTTGTCGTCTGCATGGTGCTACTCTCCAGCTCCTGGAAGGAAGGAGGAGGTGGGAGAGGCGGAGATGGAGGCGGGCCTTCCTGAGGAGGGGGAAGCTGTTGTTGCTGCTCGAGAAGGATCTGATCTTGAAGTTGCTTCAGTTGTGCTGCGTTTCTGCAAGGAAGAAAATTAAACAAATGGACTGTTTAGCATCACTAGCTACACAAATTTTACTACAAAAGCCAGATAATGCATCTGTCTAAGTATAATTGCACACCCTGACAAACATTAACTTAAGCAATGTCAACATCTTAAAAGAATGTTTGTAGAACATGTTTGCTGGGACTAAACCTGGTTAAATATAACTGTGTACACAATTATAAAACTGACAGTTCCGGACCTGATTACAGAATTCCCGCCAAAACCCATGATGAAAAAAGATGTTCACCATATGATTAACCTGAATCTTTTATCTATAATTATGTATTAACCTTTTTATGAAAGCAACAACATATCTTTTTAAACCTGGCAGCTGTTTTCCGGTTGGGTGGGTGGTAAACCAGCTAAGGACCATGTTCCAAAAAACGGTTTCACTATCTTAAATGGTTTGTTAGCTGGTTTGTTTCTGGTCAAATATGGTCTGCCAGCTGGCATGAACTACTGTAAATGACCAACCTGGACCAGCAACAACATACCTTTCAAACATGGTAGCTGGTTTTTAGTTGGGTGGCTGGTCAACTATCTAATGGCCATGTTCCAAAAACCAGCTTCACCATCTTAAGATGGTTTGATAGCTAGTTTGTTCCTGGTCCAACATGATCTACCAGTTCACATGAGCTAAATTACCAACTTAGACCAGCAACAATATAGCTTTTCAAATATGGTAGCTGGTTTCTAGTTGGGTGGCTGGTCAACCAGCTAATGACCATGTTCAAAACCAGCTTCACCATCTTAAGATGGGATGATAGGTGGTTTGTTTCTGGTCCAACATGGTCTACCAGGTTGCATGAGCTAAATGACCAATGTAGACCAGCAACAACAGCAACAGCAACAGCAACAACAACATCAACATCGATTTTTAAACATGGTAGCTGGTTTCTAATTGGGTGGCTGGTCAACCAGCTAATGGCCGTGTTCCAAAAACCAGCTTCACCATCTTAAGATGGGTTGATAGCTGGTTTGTTTCTGCTCCAATATGGTCTACCAGGTTGCATTATGAGCTTAATAACCAACCTAGACCAGCAATAACATAGCTTATCAAACATTGGTAGCTGGTTTCTAGTTGGGTGGTTGGTCAATTCGCTAATGAGCATTTTCCAAAAAACAGCTTCACCATCTTATGGTTTGATAGCTGGTTTGTTTCTGGTCCAACATGGTCTACCATCTTGCATGAGCTAAATGAACAACATGGATCAGCAACAGCATAGCTTTTCAAACATGGTATCTGGTTTCTACTTGGGTGGCTGGTCAAACAGTTAATGACCATGCCCCAAATACCAGCTTCACCATCTTAAGATGGGTTGATAGCTGGTTTGTTTCTTGTTCAACATGGTAAACCAGCTTGCATGAGATAAAATGACCAACGTGGACCAGCAACAGCTTGGCTTTTCAAAAATGGTATTCATTCAAAAAGTAAATTCAATTAAATTCATATTTTAAAATGTTAAATATACAAAAAAAATAAAAAAAAATTAAGAACAAAAGTAAATATAATACAAAAACAAAAAAACAAAAAAAACACACGGGGGAGGGGGGGGGTGAAACAAAGAACTTGGAACTCTAAAGACTATTCTGAGGATATAGCGCTTTATATATTTCCATCTTTATTGATTTATTAGAGATGAAAANATGTTAAATATACAAAAAAAATAAAAAAAAATTAAGAACAAAAGTAAATATAATACAAAAACAAAAAAACAAAAAAAACACACGGGGGAGGGGGGGGGGGTGAAACAAAGAACTTGGAACTCTAAAGACTATTCTGAGGATATAGCGCTTTATATATTTCCATCTTTATTGATTTATTAGAGATGAAAAGCCACACACAGAGTTCAGCGAGTGATGTCATAAAAGACCCTCTCGGGGTCACTGTATCATCCTCACAGAATAGATGGTCCATCACTCAGAAGGAAATGAACTTCAGAGCCTGCAGTGGTGTAGTTTGTGTAGCACATGTTACTATGAACACATATACATTCGAGTGTGTCTGTACAGCTGCATCTGGGCTGAAGATTTCATGCCTAGTTGTTTGTGCGGTTATGCATGTCTGTGTGTATTTGTTCCTGGAAAGGAAGCTAAAGCCCACTGAAAAGCGCATGATATGCTATCTTGGGTAAAGTTTAAACTGCACTGTCAACAGCATGTAAACACCATGGAAAAGGATGAGACGGAGATCTCGGCGATGTGTCATGTGAATATGGGTGTGGGCTGATGATTGAGCGTTATCTGCCAAACGTGCGGCCTCATAGTTCACCCACATACACAAAAACACTTGACTGACGTCCACATTGTCCTTTTCTATGCTAAACATGAGATATTTGCTGCCTACAGTCATAGTTTTCCATCATCCAAATTCTTGTGTCCCTAGAAGACATGTTTTGTTCGAAACACAATTTGTCTCTCTTCTTCTGCAGACTCAGCCCCGTTCAACCTTTTTTGGCAACTCCTAGACACTTTGTGAGCCTCAACAAATGGATAACCTTAAACGAACCGATAACCAAGTCCAGATGTTTTTCATTGAAATTTTTTCATCGGCCTCCTATAGGCCCATTCAGAGCGGCATTCAACATTTTTCTGCTAGTCGCTAAAGAAACCCAAAGCCTGAATTAAACGCGTAATTTCGATGTGTGTGTTTCACAAGGGGATCGGAGTGGTAGGCCAGCCACACTCCAAACCCCATTTAATCTAATTATTTCCAGATGTTGACTAATGAGTCACTGCGTTTTCCCTCCCTCTCTCCATTTTTTTGTAATGGAGGTGGAAGCCCTCCCTCCAGCCAACTGATAAATCCTCAGCATTTGGGTCAAGAAAAAGAAAAAGGGAGTATTCAGTTTGTGTTGGTAATAGTTTGCCAAGCCTTAACCTAAAACCTAGAGTGCAAGTTTATCAAATAAAAGGATTCATTGAAGAAAAGCACAGATTAAATGATGTAACTTTGTTTTGGCGGCACAAATGGTGATTTAGACCACATTAAAGGCATAAATGACCACCTAAAACCTTCCCTTTTCCCCTTTTCTCTTTTTTTTTCTTGCCCGCATGTTCAAGTATCCATCAAAAGAGCACTTTTACAGGAATACTTTGGCAGCTGGTGAAAGGCTCTTGGACTCAACCGCCTGTGCTGCTTTGCTTTCATTCCTTTTTTGGCTCTGTTATGCTAGACTTTCACTTCTCTACCTTCTGTCTTTGCGTCTTGCTTTCTCTCCCTCCCTTTTGTTCAACTGCTTCACACTTTCTAAACTTCATAATCATATCTCCCTCACTTTTTAACATCAGAAAGAACAAGAATTGCAAATCTCAGTCTTTTTCTCCATCCTTTTGCTTTCCTCCTCCCCTAAGTGAAAGCTGCTGGTGGAGGTCTGGCATTACGAACCCCTCCAGAAATACCGCTCCGACTCTTAATATCCCACTTAATAGTTTCCAGCATTCAAGGAATATTATCATGTTCAATCACAGGCAGCCATTTGCTAAAAATAGCTCTTGCAGGTTTCTCCACTTATTTTTTCCTTTAGCATTTCTGGAATTCCTCACTAGCAAACCTGGGTTGATGAAGGAAGGTCAGCCGGTGCTGACATAATCAGATTGCCTTAAAAGGCACCGAGTCTGCAAACAGAAAACGCCACGCTACCTTCCTGCTTAAAATCATGTTCATTCAATGGAAACCTCAGACCTCAGTATACGGATACAGATTCAACAATCTGCGTGCAGTGCATTTCTTGAATATTTACTAAAGGGATGAGTACAAATAAGCAGCAAACAAAGCGTGACATTAGTTCAGCTTTTTCCAGTAACATGGCACTTGGACAAGAATTTGCAATCTTCATTTCCAATCAATCAACCATGTTTTCCTAAACTGTAGAGTTGTAAAGTCAAAAGCATTCAACAAAATTGCTTTGTTTGTTTCACATAAATTAACCGATTCAAAAAAGATTGTGCAATTTTAGATCTTCTTAAATTCAATTATTTAGTAATTATATTATTTAGCTGTTGATGTCATCAGCCAAGTTATATAAACCAGGATTTTTTTTTTGTAGTATGCATCAAATTATTCACTCAATTAAAAACCAACAATGCATAAGTGCAGGATCTGATTAAATTACATCATCTGATAATTGTGCATTTAAAAATAAACACATCCCTCCCTTAGGCTGTTTACACAAATGCATTTGCGTTTTAAAACGCATAACTTTTGCTACGGTTACGCCTGTCGTTTACACTGCTCCGGCGTTTTCAAACCTCGAAAACTGAGATTTTGAAAACGCTGCGGACCCAGTTTTAGTTTAAAAACTCTGGGGTTGCGTTTCAGTGTAAACGGACCAAAACTGAGAATTTTGAAAAAGGCAGCGTGGCTGTTCACATTCGCTCTGCGTATCTTTGATGACCACGTAAACAAAAACATCATGCTCACTGTTGTACCCATAGTTATGTATAGGTAGATGCCTCATTCCACCGCTCCAAGCACATAGACGCATCCACCATCTAAATAATAGGGAATATACCTATACATATCTATGGTTGTACCTGCATGAATGGTCATGTGACATGCGTTTTCAGTTGTGTAGTGTGGACGGAGAAACACAGTGAAAACGCCAACGCAAACGTGAAATTGTGTAGCTAACTACTTTTATAAAAAGGTTAGTTTGACTTGGAAAGCTACTGTACTGTTTCAAAGTAGGTTCTCCAACAACATAAATAAATTATGGCACGTCTACACAAGACATTTCGGCTTTTTTAGGAATAGAAGGGAGAGACTGGAATCAATTGCGACTCAAACTCACATCGCCCACATGACCATGGCTGCAACCACATTCCCAGTTGTGTTTTTCGAGCCTACAGCTTTTCCTCAGCCGAGTCTGCTGTACTCAGGGTCAGTTCGGTCATAGTTTGAGTGATTTATATATGCTAATGTGAGAGAGGTGCATATGGCTCTGCGTCCATATGCTGATAGCACGCAGCGCTGCTTAAATAATCACTGCCTTCTGTCAAAGGTTACATGAAGTAACCCATTCAATTTTCTGCCAAATTATAAGGTTTGTTACTGGTGGAGATGAAGCAGACCCCTCAGCAGACACAAAACACACTCTCATATTCCTGCACTTACACACATTCCTGTCTAATTTAGCTACATGTCTATAAAATGCACTTACACAAAACCAGCTCCTACTGTTTTATGGGAACCCCAGAGAAGCGCTTGACCTTGCATAAAACACACAATCGTCAAAGTCATCTGCTTTGAATCAAAAAACTTTTCAGACCTCACTTCTACAGAAATTAGAAATTGTCTAAATACAGCTTCTTTTTTTTTTTAAAGTAATTTAACAAACTATTTAATTAAAACAAGCAAATAAATGCAAAAAGTTACATGAATAAATTATGCAGTAAGCCTATTGTTTAGCTGTATGCTGACTTGCGGTAGTGAAAAGCTCAACTTTTACTAAATGAAGTCTACACTGTCTATCCAAATATGCCTTTGTTCTTTTCTTCAGAATCCACTTCATAGTCACATTAAAACCTTACGTCAAACAGCGCACATATTTTTCTGTTCTTATCTTCCTCTGAAGCCTGTTGCACTGTATCGGAATCATATGCAGATGTGACAGGAAGTTCAGTTAGTCTTTCTCTCCTACATGATTTAAACCCCAGAGCTGATGATGTTCACACTGCATTAACACTACAATTTGTTGTACCAGTAAAACACAATCGTGACATGAGGTCAGACATGTGCTCGTTAGCTTTGAAGTGGTGACATTTGTCAGTGGCATTTGTGCCCCTATAAAACGGTGAAAAATACCTCATAAAGTTGTGTTTACAAATGTGCCCTTTACAAAGTAACAGTAAGATACGGGTCAGTGGAGATTATGGTTTAATTAGACCACCAATCAGCTACTAGAATGTCACTGAATCAGACACAGGCCCGTGTTAGTTAAACATAATGAGGTCAGCGTATTCTCTCTTTTTATTGGTCTTTCTCCTCAGACAGTCCTACTGGAGTATCTTCTGAGTACATCTACTTCTCTAAACATTTCTGATTATTGTTTAAAATCACTGTTGAAGCTAAAAATACAGCCTGTAAACAGATTTTCAGTGTTTACGTTTATCAAAAGCATGTTAAATATGTGTTGATGAAAAACAGAAGAGTGATTTTACGGTAATAATATGCTGGCCTTGCAGTCAGGTTAAACATCTTTGTTTTGGCTGTGCGCATGAGTGGAGTTTCTACTGTTTTTCAAAAGCTGCTATCACAGGAAGAAGCTTCAAGACGACAGGAAGTTGTTGAGTTTAAATATTTGACAATTAGATGACTCCCTGTGTTTACAGAGCATGTCCTGCATTATGTGTGTGCAAACAGAGAATATTGTAATGAGGAAAACAAGTTTGTGAATTACATAAAAATGGTATTAGACTATAAAAGTGGATGGTACTGTCAAATAAAAAACGATTTATCCTAAAACAACAGACTACAACACTAGGCCAGAACAAACATTGGTAACAAAACCCTCTTCACTGAAGAAGTGGCAATGTTCTAGAACTGAAAAGTGTTTATCCAATGGAGTACACAAACAGAGATCAAGAAACACGTGGGAAGAGATTGAGACATTCCAGAAAATCATGCGCGCACACAGCTTCACAATGCAGACCAGCACACCTGGATCCGACTCTAACCACACCCGTCATGTCATCATCACTGCATCATCATGCCCCTGGATCCTTAGTTCCAGTTAACCAACTGATTCAATGCTGAAATATGATTGATTCAGGTGATTGATTCCATGTCAGTGTCTGGAGAAGTAACTGATTCATAGACTGTCTGACTACATGGCCATTTTACAAACTGGCAGTCAATGAGACAGCTGCAGGACGTCTGACACACATAGACTGAAACAACCTCCCACTGTCATTTTCAAATAAGAAATTCTGTGTAATTTGCAACAAAACAACAATCTATATTTTAGCAATTAAGTTTAAATAGAAAATATACACTACTTATAAGTTTGGAGTCCGTAAGGTTTTTTTTATAACGAAAGAAAGAAATAGCTTTATTCAGCAAAGATGCATTAAATCAATCAGAAATAACACTAAAGAAATTTATAATCTTTCTTTACAATCTCTTTCAAAGAAATGCTGTTATTTTGACCCCCTGAATTTATGATGGTTTTAACAAAAATATTAAGCTTCACAACTGATTTTAACATTTATAATAATAATAAATGTTTCTTGATCACCAAATCAGCATAGAATGATTTCTGAAGGATCATGTGACATTGAAGATTGACATAATGATGCTGAAAATTCAGCTTTGCCGACACAGGAATAAAATATAACTGCAAGCAGCGATTACCAGGGTTTAAGCTCTTTAAGGCATTTAAGCACATATGAAAAAAGACATTACATATTATTTATCTAGCCTGTAATGACCTAAATCAAAATCAAAATAAAGTATTTTTGGCAAATTCAGGTAATTTACCACAGCAATACGCTTTTTATGCTTTTTGATGTTTATGACTCTTATAGCACCAGTAATATCAACCTACAACTTTGCATGCTTGTTTAGAATCACCTTTCACATGTGCTCACCAAGTTCTGTGAAGTTTTGAGCTTTCCTTTAGGCTTTATAGGCTTTTGATTATATTTGGACAGGCCCCTTTTTTTTTCCAGCTTCCCAAAGGGTAAATTTCAAACATTGTGCATATGTGTGAAAAAAATGTGCAGTATACAATCTTTATGCTCTTGAAAAATGTGGCATCGCCCTCCTCCAGTGGCCGATTTCTTTCAAATTTCTCACAGACCTCTGTTAACCTTGTTTAATAGATGCTCAAAATGTATCGGCATATGGCAGCCATGTTTTTTTGAGATGCGTGAATGTCCTTATGGCCACTTGTGGCACTTCATACCAAGACTGTGCACACCGATTTTCATGTCGATTGGACAAACGGTTGCATAGTTATGTTTGTTCATGTGACCTCAGATTCAGCTCTTGCATACGAGTTGAGTTTGGCGAAGATGTCTCATTCCACTCAAAAGTTCTAGGCCTAGCCATTGTAGTGAAGGCAGCCCTGCCTCTTTAGAATGTCCTTTGCAATGGTGAGTCAAAAGTTCAACTTTTTGATAATTATTGATACTCATTCTCCGGAGAATCTTCCTGCACTCATTTGGAATAGTTTGCAAAAATTTTGCATTCATAAAAAACGCAAAATGCCCGATTTAGGAGTTATGAGCGTTTTTGTACTTTTGATCACTGTAGCGCCCCCGTCAGACCAGTTGGGATGAGGCTTGCTGACGTTGTAGAAGGTGAGAGTACTACAATCCCTCCCAGTTTCAAGCCTCTACGACTTACAGTTTGGTCTGCATGTTTAGTTTTACGTGGAGATTGCTGATGCTTGGCCATTCTAACAATTACAAAAGGGTAATTCCTTAAGCTGTAGTTAATTTAAATTGTTATAATATTTTACAGTTTTACTGTTTTTACTTTATTTTTGGTCAAATAAAAGCAGCTTTGTGAGCATAAGAGACTTCTTAAAAAAAAAAAGGGCATTTTAAAAAATACCAAACCAACAGTTTTGAACAATAGTGTGACTCAATAACACAACTGCCACCCGAGTTCTGTTGTCCAGGGATTTGTTACCTCATGTTAAGTAAGTTCATCAAGATGACTAACAATGCTTTAACTAAAGAATTTGGTATGTTCCTGACTCAACAGTTAAACCTCTCCAAAAAGTTTAATCTGTTAATTGACTCCCTTTGAACCCTTGCTGCTACAACCATCAAAACAGCACTGTTGAAACAAATCCACAACTTTTAAAATTACACTTACTGTCAGTTTAATATGTTGCCTATTTAATATCCAAAAGAGACTCACCATTTCAAACTTTCACTCTTTAAATGCACTTTTATGCACATTAACACTGAATTATAACCACACCCAAACTGTGTCGGCTCAGTGACTTCAGCTTTCTTTTATAGTTCCATTTCACCATGATCCAAATACACCCTATATACCGTCACGCTAACCATTCAAACAGTAACAGATCTTGTCCTTTCATATGGCAATTTACAGTCCACCCCTACAATACTCCAGAGTTTTGAGTTCTTAGATTACAACAAGACTCATGTGTCAGCAAGAAAAAGTATCTCAGCCAGTTGCGGTATCGGACTAGTGTCTCTTTTATTCCTTGCAGACGCTCACACACACACAAACACACCCTTCGAAACACAGTCTATTCATCAAACAGCGCACAGACTGAGAGCAGGAGACTGCATCTGATCCTTCCATTATATCTGAACGTAATAGCAGTGCTGTCACTCACACGACCAAACCGGACACACGTTCTCTCGCCACTAATGTGCATAAAATCATCTGGATTCTTGCCATGTTACAGTGAACAAAGCTTAAAGAAATCTCCTACAGTCATTTTGGACCTTAGCTTTTCTAGAGGTCAACAGAGTGCATAAAGCAGACCGCATATGCATGCACACGCACACAAAAGGTCTGGAAATGCAAGTTTTTGAGCCCTTTCTCAGATTACATTGGTATTGGTCGAGCATGTTCCTGCTTTAGGAGCAGTTTGACCCAGATCTGATCTCACAATAAGGCTCCCACCCAAGCCAAGCGGCTCTACACGCTTTATACTCCCTACCAGACTCCTAGAGGAAATGTCCAACTTTCCATAAAGACATCAGGCCAAAATCAAAAAAGGCCTCTTTCTCTTCTCTAGCTCCCACACTCTCACTTTCATGCTTTTTTTTTTTCCTTCTCTCTATTTCTATTCTCTAATTTCACTTTTTTTTGCATTCTCCAAGTCTCTCTCCTTTGGTCTCTTTGGTCTGTCAGCTCTCCATCCTTTCTACTCTGTCTCCATCCCTCCTGTCCACCCACGTCTGTTCTTTGACCTGAAAAGTACAAAACTGGAAAGCACTTTCTCAAACTGGCAAGCTCTAATCTGATTGGCTGACATAACACACACAGGGTTTTTGGTCAATCCGCCTGAAACAAAGTCGTGTTTACAAGGTATTGAGTTGATACAATGAACGCTTTCAAAAAAAAAATAAATCACTGGATTTGCCAAAGTTTGCAAGATTATTGGCTTAACGACTGAAAGCATTTCATTTTCATTCAACGCTGCTATTTAATTATTAGTATTTTTAAAGCTAAACTTTAAGTGATTTTTAGATGACAACAGGGTAATATAATACTCTACCATTCAAAGGTTTGGTATAATACAGTAAATTATGAAATATTATTACAATCTGAAATAACGGTTGTCTATTTTTACAAATTTTAAAATGTAATTTATTTCTATGATGGAATTTTCAGCAGCCATTACTCTAATCATCAGTGTCACATGATCCTTCTTATTATCAATATTGAAACCTGCTTTACCTCTTAATATTTTTATGAATTATGTGATATTTTTCAGGATTCTTTGATGAAAATAAAATGCAAAAGAACAGTATTTATTTAAATAAGTTTTTGCAACATTACAAATGTCTGTACTGTTACTTTTGATCAATTAAACGCATCATTGCTCAATAAAAGTACTATTATCTTTTAAAAATGTTTATGTTTTTTTAAGGAAGTCTCCTCTGCTCACTAAGCTTGCATTTATTTGATCCAAAGCACAGCAAAAACAGTAAAATTCTGAAATATTTTAACAATTTATAACATATAACATTTTTTATTTGGATATATTTTAAAATGTACCTTATTCCTGTGATCAAAGCTAATTGAATTTAATACTTTTATTTAACAAGGATGGTTTAAACTGATCAAAAGCAATGATAAACACATTTACAATGTTACAAAAGACTTCTATTTCAGATAAATGCTGTTATTCTGAACTTTCTATTCATCAAAGAAACCTGACAAAATTCTACTCAGCTGCTTTCAACGTAATATTAATAAAACATATTTTTTGAGCAGCAAATCAGAATATTAGAATGATTTCTAAAGGATCATGTGACTGGAGTAATGATGCTAAAAATTAAGCTTTGAAATCACAGGAAATAAATTACAATTTAAAATACATTCAAATAGAAAGTTACTTTAAATAGTAAAAATATTTAAAAAATGCACTGTTTTTGCTGTACTTTGCATCAAATAAATGCAGACTTGGTGAGCAGAAGAGACTTCTTTAAAAAACATTAAAAATTTTACTGTTCAGAAACTTTTGACTGGTAGTGTATATGAAATATGATGAAGAAACCTCAACCAACAACCAATACAGAAGCAATATACTGTGCATTCTGAACTGTTAAACAGACAGAAATTAGTTTCTTGCCCATTTAGTGAAAGGTGTGTTTAAAAGACTACTTTAAAAAGCATGAATGAAACCTTCAGTCATGGCAGTTACAGGAAAAGTTAAAGCGCTTCATTTTCATACCCATTCACTGTTGTTTGGTTCTCTTCCACTCTATTTATCTTCAGCCGCAAAGTCTTGACCTGCACAGTCCATTATTCTCTTTGCTTTCACCATCTCGCTCTCTCAGACCCTCCCCCATCTGTTTCTCCCTAATTGCATGCACAGCACATAAAATAGAACCAGACTGTTTTCTTTTCACATAGAATGTCTCATTGCATCCCTCTTGCTCTCGCTCGCTCTCTCTCACACAAACTGTGTATATGTCTGGATTGCAGGAATGCGAGTTGAAGACATTCCTCTCCGGATTGGCCGAAAAGACATCACCCATCACCATCAAATGGGATTACCAGCAGGGAAAGTAAGAGAGAGTGAGACGGGAGGGGTACGAGGAGAAGAGAAATAAGCCCTAAACAAGGCAAACTGAACGACGAAGAGAGGTACAGTCCAAACCAGTCTCTGCTGGCAATAAAACGGTTAGTACAATGGCCTTTACGAACCAAAACTTCACTATCCAAACCATCAATTAATGGTGTTACTGCCGCCCTGAGTGAACTGCCAACCCATACACACATTAAAGTGCTTAATATTCAACCGTTTAAGACAAAGCCACTAACATAACATGTTTTCCAGATATTTTGGAGACTTTGAGTTTGAATAACCTACTTTTCTTGCCAAATCCCTGTGCAAAACTCTGCTGACCAGCAGTATTTTTACTGAGCGGAGCATTTCTGATTTGTCTTCTGTACCTCTAAATTTATTCTATTGCTTTTGTCTTCAAGCACATCACTTTACTCTATTTTTTATTATCATAAACTGTATATACACGCATCACATCAGTACATTAGATGTTTTCTCTCTCTTCATTTTTTTCTTTTGTTGTCAACTTTGATTCATAACTTTTTTCACAATTAAATTCTGTTGCATGTATAACATTTCTACCCTAAATATTAAAAAAAGGCAAAAAGTCTGCACAGTAAAAAGGTAATGCACAAAAAAACTCCATGACTAAACATTAAGTGTTAAATGGTTACATTTCAACGTGTTCTCTCAGATGTATCAGATTTGCATCAATGACCAGAACAAAGTTACTTATTTATAAAATGACCTACATTCAGCCATGAAAGTTATTCTAAATACAGAGGAAAAAGTTTGTACCTTGTTTTTCACCTTGTTAAAGTTATTCCCGTCGCAAGTAGGTAATTCCTTACAGGGTGTGTGTGAGAGTGTGTATGAGGACTGCGGCGCTCACTCAGCTGCTCGTCTTTATATTGAACGCGCAGACACGCGTTGAATGACGCGACGTCTCGCTTTAGCGCTCTGCTCTGACTCACTGACGGCAGTCTGCGTGCTACACTGACACAATAAGAGTCTTGCAACTTAACAACTTCCACAATAAAAGTCCCCATGCTCAACTTTATTTAAGCGCAGCTATAATGTAAAAAATGTGTATAATATTCGTGTTATTTTTTTGAATATATTATTTGAGCTAGGACAGGTTTTACAGTTCTTTAACATTCGACGGCGCAAACTAACTAAATGATGGGGAGTTTTAGTGCTGAGAGATGTTAAATAATACAAATAATACATATTTTGGAAAACAGCAACAAATAAAATTGAAAACAAGTGTAAACTAAAATAAATTTCTGTGGATGTTACACACTACCAGTCAAAAGTTTTTGAACAGTAAGATTTTAAATGCTTTTAAAGAAGTCTCTTCTGCTCACCGAGCCTGCATTTATTTGATCCAAAGTGCAGCAAAAACATTAAAATTCTGAAATATTTTTACTATTTAAAATGACAGTTTCTATTTGAATATATTTTAAAATATAATTTATTCCTGTGATTTCAAAGCTGAATTTTCAGCATCATTACTCTAGTCACATGATCCTTAAGAAATCATTCTAATATTCTGATTTGCTGCTCAAAAAACATTTATTATTATTATTATGTTGAAAACAGCTGAGTAGATCTTTTCTGAATAGTAGAAAGTTCAGAAGAACAGCATTTATCTGAAATAGAAATATTTTGTAACATTATAAAATGTCTTTATAATCACTTTTGATCAATTTAAAGTATCCTTGCTAAATAAAAGTATTAATTTCTATAATTTTTCCACAAAAGAAATTATACTCACTCCAAGCTTTTGAATGGTATAGTGTATGATGTTACAAAAGCTTTTTATTTCAGATAAATGCTGATCTTTGGATCTTTCCATTCTTCAAAGAATTCTGAAAAAAATGTACTTAACTGATTTAAATATTAATACTACTACTACTAATAATAAATGTTTCTTGAACAACAAATCAGCATATAGAATGATTTCTGATGGATCATGTGACACTGAAGACTGGAGTAATGATGCTGAAAATTTAGTTTTGACCACAGGAATAAATTACATTTTAAAATATATTCAAATAGAAAGCAGTTATTTTAAATATTAAATTTTTTTCAAAGTGTTACTGTTTTAGCTGTACTTTGGATCAAATAAATGCAAGCTTGTTGAGCAGAAGAGAGTTTCCAAAAAAAAAAACAAAAAAAAAACACTAAAAATCTTACTGTTCAAAAACTTTTGACTGGTAGTGTATATGAAATAAAAAAGGAGAATATGCTGTTTTGTCATTAATTATTCAATACTTAATCAAATTTATTTTTATGTCCTGTAAATCTTTTATATTTTTACACACACAGATGCTTCAGCAGGAGGGGGTGGTCATGTATAAATCTCATTTTAATCAGTAGGCTTACAGACAGACATTTATATGCACAAAACCAGCTATAAATAACTAAACAGAAACTATTCGTGTCACAACGTAGCACATTATAACAAAATAAATCCAGATTGTTTAATATAAAGCATCCAGAAGAGTGAAATTTAAGCTACTTACATCACTCCTAATCCATGTGCTTGCCTAGGGTTATTCCTCCGCTGTTTAAAGCTTCAAATCTAGATAACGATCTCGCTCTTGGAAATGATATGAATTTGTTTTAAAAACATCCTCTAAAGCATGTAAACTGAACACGCACACAATGGGAAGACTAGAAGTAAATATTTCATGATTTCACATGACATTTTTGTTATACACTTCAAATTAAACAAAGCTGAGGTAAAGAACAAATACGCTGTCTAAACCTTGTAATTAGTGTTGTTATTTTAATCTTTGATCATCTACAAGGCTTACATTTTCCCATCAGTCTTTTTGTTTGAATTTCAAACAATTGTTTTCATCTAAGGTTGTTTATTCAGATAAATCTGTATATCTTGCACTGTAGACACAGATTACTGACAATTCTACATTGGATAATTTCTACATCTGCAATAGATAAAATGTTCTGGAACATTTTCCATTCCACCAGTTCATTTTCTGTGCTTGACAATTGTGTTCTGCTGTGTTATTTGTGTACGCGTGAACGCATTCGGACTTATTTTAGACTAATGGGAGTATCGGTGCAGTTATCATTTCTCTCTGGGTGTGTAATGGCTATTTTAAGTAGTGTTGTGTATTCTTCTATGTTCCTCTCCTGGCCCGCGTGTGCGCTTGTGTCGGGGCGCAGATGAGTCGCCCCCATGACTCGCTCCAATGGCTGCCAGAGAGGAACGTCTGTTTAGCGCTCACGCTAATCTTCGGGAATGACTCATAGTAGCCAGTAAATAGCAAGTCGATATCTGCTGGTGTCAATCAGTACAACAGCCATCAAGCAAACGACTCAAAAGTATTTAAAAGTATATAAAGTTCACTAAAAATGAATATTCTGTCTCATGTTGTTCTGATACTGTATGGTTTTCTTCTTCTGCTGATTCTGTTGGTAACCAAACTGTTTTGGTGCTGATTAACATTTCTCAAAATATAAAGAAAGTCAAACAGGTTTGAAGGTTTGAATTTTAGAATTAGTGAACTATCCGTTTAAGTATGTTTTCATCTGACAAAAATTAGACACTTCACCTTTAACTGTTAAGCTGCCCACAGTAATCCTAAATAACCCCATCTGCAAACAATGCAATTCCCAGAGTGCCTGAGACTGTGAGAATGTGTCATAGATAGTGTGTGTGTCTTTCTCCCGAACACTATCTATATGTCTCATATGCCAAACATCTCTGTCCACTGTCCAGACATAAAAATCTTTAAGCTCCTGACCAGACCATCAGTTAAGACTAACTTTCCATCCTGTCAACACCCAAGTGCACTACTCATACATTTAAATAGTTGTTTAGTAATGTTGTTTTGAAATCCAGTGATTTTTGAGGAAAAAAAACAATGTACTATCTTTCGAGTTCTGCTAAAAGTCAATCACACATTTTTGGAATGACATGAGGGTGAGTAAATTGATTTTCTTTTTTGGGGGAACTATTTCTAACTAAATCTTTTCTGTTTTACATCAAGCCTCTTTAAAAATAGTCTTTTTATCTATGAATGTAAACTCCCACTCTGTATTTCCAAACCAGCATCTGGTTCATAATTTCTAAATGACTCGTTTCTCTAGTCTTAAACCACTTTTGCTTTTCTCTTTCACTTTTTCTTTCTTTCTCCGGTCTTCCAGTAAGATTTTTTTTTTATTGAGATGGCCTGTTCTGGACTCTCTCTTCCATATTTGGAAAGCCGTTCTATTCCCAGTGGGTCACTTTAACACCACTAGCCAATACAGCGCCGGGCCTTCGATCCCCCAGCCAATCCCGCATCCCCCCGTTTCCTTATAAGGACTGCACATAGTCGATAGTGTTTGTCTTCACTCCGAGCTTCTTGGCCACACTGTGCTGCTCAATCATTCTAAAGCAAACTGGCTGAATTGGTTAAAAACAAAGCTAATGTTTTTACTCTGCAAGTTAACTATGATAAATTTGTTAGCCTTTTTCACACTGGGGTTGTTAAAATGTGTATTTTTATATTAGAACCACATTTAAGATTCAGCAATACCTACTTTCAGGCCAGGAATGAATAGTTCTGTTTTGAAAGGATGTATTAAATTGATCAAAATTGACTAAAGAAGCGTATAATGTTACAAAAGATTTATATCTCAAATAAATGCTGTTCTTTTGAATTATTTTTTATTCACCAACGTATACTGAAAAAAATCAGCAACACAGTTTCCACAAAAGTATTAAGCAGCATAATTATTTTCAACATCGATAACAATAAGAAATGTTTCTTGAGCACCAATTCAGCACATTAGAATACTTTCTAAAGGCTCATGTGAGACTGAAGACTGAAATAATGACTACTGAAAATTCAGCTTTGCTGAATTATCACAAAAATAAATTATACTTTAAATACAATGACGTTCAGAAGTTTGGGATCTCTATGCTCAGCATTGATTTGATCAAAAATACAGCAAAAAAACAGCAATATTGTGAAAAGTTTTACAAAATAAAATAATGGTTTCTATTTTAATATACTTTATAATATAATTTATTCCTGTGATGCAAAGCTAAATTTTCATCAGCCATTACTCCAGTCTTAAGTGTCCCATGATCCTTGATGAGAATTATCAATGTTGGCAACAGTTGTGCTGCCAAATATTTTTTGAAACCTGTGATACATTTTTCAGGATTTTTTGATAAATAAAAAGTTAATAAGAATATTTATTCTAAATATACATATTTTCTAACAATATAAGTCTTTGCCCATGACTTTTTATCAATTTAACACATCCTCAATAAAAAAAAAATGAATTTCTTTAAAAAAAAAGAAAGAATAAAAATGTACTTACCCTAAACTTTTAAACAGTAGTGTATATTGTTATAGAAAAGATTTCTATTTTAAATAAATGCTAATCTATATGTTATGCTATATATATATATATATCACAGGTTCCAAAATATATTAAGCAGCACAACTGTTTCCAACATTGATAATAAATCAGCATATTAGAAAATGTAGCTTTGCTCACTGGAATAAATTAGGTTTTAATGTATATTAAAATGGAAAAATGTTATTTCACATTTTTTCTGCATTTTTGATCAAATAAATGATAAACTTCTTTAAAAAAACATTAAAAATCTTTTGAACAACAGTGTATATTAAACAAAATTAATTAATAAGCAAATAAATTAATATTATTTCAAAATATACTGTATTTTTTATTAAATAAATACAGCCTTGATGAGCATAAGAGACTTCTTTCTAAAACAATAAAAAATCTTACAACCTTAAACTTTTGAACGGCATTGTACCTACTTTCAGGCTACGTACCAATTACCTCCCTTGCCAATTAGCAATTATCTACAGTATTTTTATAAGCCTCAATCGTACCATATATAAATAAACACAAAATAAAAGTCACAGTCCACAGTGGAAACTCTGCGTTAATTTCTAAAATTGAGGCTCACGAGTGCAAAAAAAACTATTTGTGCATTTTATCCACAAGAGGTGCAAGAATAATAGGAAAATGTTTGGCGGGCTGTGTCGCTCAACAAAATCTGTCTGCAATAAACCATTTCTTGTAGCGTTTAAATTGAATTTTCCTGTAGAATGCGTCTTCTATATGCTTGTTTTCTTTTGGATGTGCTTCTAAACCACACGCAACGCCTGTGCAAGAAAATGATTGTTAATACACCATTTGGGTCTTTACGAGCAACACCTCATAAACAAACCAGCTTTGAGAAACAGCGCTGAGTCACACGCCAGAAATGCAACCGGCTGACCAGCGAGCAGCGGATTTAACCGTAACGCCGGGCATGGTTTTAGCAGTACACCGTGACCTCAGTGCTAAAGCTTTATCTGTGTTCACTAGCATGACGATTTGAGCTGAAAAACCGACTGGAGAACCTGACTGAAATGGTAAAATACAGAGCAACTGAGTTAGGTTTTTCAAGCTATTAGACCTCCTTCACTGGAGCTAAATTGATCCGAATAAAACAGACATACTGCCACAATAACCACATCAGCACTGTAAAATCAAGCACGACATTTGAAACTAAAAACCCCATGAGTTTGAGAGAAAGCTGGTGTGGTTGCGGTCAAGTATAAGAGAGCTCACTGAAATGCAACCAGCTTGTTTGAGAACAGGCCTCAGTTTGCTGCAGTTGTCTCTAGTGTCCATGACAACAACCCCGCTGCGGCTCACGGAGGTTTGTGGCAGGCGGTGCGGTATGGCAGCAATGCAGTCGGCACGAAGATAGCAATACAAGCACTTCAGCGAGGATTAAAGACTTCCTTTCTCATCTGTTATCCTCTCTGTCTCGCTCTTTATCACTGTCTCTCTTTCTCTCATCTACTTTTGCCACCATGGCGATCCACTAATCCAGAATAAACAAAAACCTCACTGTTTCGGTGAGTAACCGGTTAAATATAAACACATAATGAATAAGGAGGTAAATTATTGCAGCATTTACTTCAAAGAGACTTCATAGGAGACATTTTATGTCTGTCTGGCTCACAGGCATCTGATGAAGTAGGGTGTGGAATTCTGGCTCATCAGGTCATGACCCCTGAGCCAATATGGTGCATTTATACATCACAGACTGGTACTTTTGTCAGGGGAAGTGAAGGATTATTGTCTGTCTGGCTGACTTTAGTGTGGCTCTGACAGGAGACGACACCTTTTACTTCCTGGAAGTATGTAAAAGGGCCTGCTGTACCACTCACTTCTT
>JAHKKF010512988.1:0-10458 GCA_019740295.1 Labeo calbasu | reverse complement strand
TGTTTTCAGACACAATTAAATGAAAATGTATTATAGTTTAACTTAATATTAAAAGCAATTAGCTGAACTTTAAAGTGCATTTCTGACCTACTTCAACAGGACTTCTAGTAGGACAGTAGTACATCTTTATATGTAATTTTCATAATTACTTCTTTTGTCTTTGAAATATGGTTCAAGTTACTGCTGAATGTACTGACAAATATTTATGCTTAACTTAAATGTGCTTTAAAGCCATTTCTAATGAAAGTTGTTTGTCATGTATTTAAATACGTTTGTAATTACACATTTGGAATGATGAAGTTGCAATTTAACTTTAAATGTATAATCAAATATTACACAACAGTTAAGTTACAATAGAGTACTTTACATGTGCTTTACTATGTTGGTCAACACATTAAAATAAGTGTACTTCATTGAAGCATGACAAAAAGATTATTAAAACAATGATTTAAAATGAATTTTAAAGTAAAACTTTTGTTACAAAACAGTCATGAAAGTGTCTCTTAGGTCACTTAAGTGGTATTTTATTTAATTAATATATTTTCTGAAAATACAGTATATTAAAAGTATCATTTTAAGATTCACATTCAGTATACATTTCTACACTTCTTTTTCACAAATGGATCTCTCTCCAAAAAAGGCTTGTCATTCAGTGCATCAAAGTGTAAGATACAGCTTCACTTCCATTTTGGCATTGTTGCTATCAAATTTGTTGTTATGTTGCATGCAAGTGGTTCAATATATCAAAAACATTCAATAACTTTTAATTGTCATGGTCAGAAGAAGGTCTCTGTCACATTTTGGGGCAATCTGATGATAGCTGAAGCATGAGTTTAGTATAAATTTTTCACAACAAAAATGAAAATGGCACCGTGTTCATCTACACCCATGCAGAACATAATCTAATTGAATTATTAAAATATTAACTTAAAATATCAGGTAGTCTGATAAAAAAAAGGTCTGGTTAAGCTGATAAAAAGTTTGTGAACCCCTAGTCTAAAACACTTATATACTAGAATGTACAAATTGAGACACTTCCTAATCAGTGTAACAGACCTCACAACATTTCTCTGCGTGCCTCTAAGCATTGCCATAGACGCTAATAGAAGAAATGGAATAAAAAACAAACAAACAAACAGATTCACCTTTAAACCCCTGGACTATTTGTATTGGTTCTTCCTTCATGTGCCCATAAATGGTTTTCCTGTTCCTGCCCTCATCATGTCATTATTAGTTAACCTTATATCACCTGTGTCTTAATTAAGTTCATTATAATCACCTGTCTTTATAAGTTGGTTTCAGTTCAGTGTTTGTCGTCTGGTCTCGTCAATGTATACATGAGTGTTAACCTTCCTGTTGTGGATATACCTGTGTGGATTATATTAAAGACTTTATCTTTGACCTTCATCTTCGTGCTGCGTGCCTTCCTCGCACGTTACATGACAGAAGACTGGACCGTATAAAGTAAAGTGGCGTGTTTACCTCACGTTTTGTTCAGTGTTTTATTTTTTTTTGTTGTTGTTAATGACCCTGCCGTCCTCGTCCTCCTGCTGGAGGAGGGGGAACGCTCTCTTGAGGACCACACCACAGACTTTGTGTTCTGGCCAACTTAACACATTACCCGGAAAGCTGCCTCTGCTTGTTCTATCACACTGGACTTAACACCGCCACACGAGCGCAGCTGTCCGGGGAAGGTCCTCGAGAGAGCCTTGCCACCTATATCGAGTGGGTGCTGGTGTCTTGTCGATCTTCGCTGACTGTGGACATCGTGGACGATGACACCAGCGCCACTCATGACCCAGTGCCCAGCCCACCATCACCCCGCAGCGCGGAGCACCAACTAGAGCCCACCGTTGATGGAGAGCCAGAGCCAATAACGACCGACGAGCCATCGCCGAAGGATGCGACAGAGCTGAGGATCGCCACGGAGCCCAAGCCCATGACATCAGACAAGGTGCATGAGCCGGCTACAGAGCTCAACACGGGAGAGAATGATGAGGGAAGCTCCGCCCACCGTAACATCACTGAGGGTGAGCTAAGTTTGGAACTGGGACAAATGGACCTGATTGACTTTTTTGCGGATATATATGCAGACATGCCCCCTCTTATCCCATTATCATCAGAACTATCAGTTGATCCTGAACCCTCTGTCTGCTTGCTCGGATTTCCCACCCACCGTCCCTCCCTCTCTTGCCACATCCATTCATCCCTGCCTCAGCCACGCCACCTCTGTCTCCTGACAGCCCCTCTGCTCACCCTCAGCCCACCTGTGTGGTGGGCTCGGCACGGGTCTACCAGTTTCCATCTGCATCATGGCTAGAGGATCCCTCGTCTTCATCTCCAGCTTCCGAGTCCTGGACTCCGCGGCTTCGCCCCGGCTCCTGGCTCCCTCGTCTCCACCGTCGCCCGTCGGCCCACCAGCTCCACCAGGCTCCCTCATCCCTCCGGCTCCACCTTGGTCGGTCGTCGACCCACCATCGCCTCAGGACTCCACTCCTCCGGCTACGCCTCGTCACTCTGTCCCACCAGCTCTGTTGGGCCCCTCTCTCCCTCCAGCTCCACCTCAGTCCTCTGTCGCTCCGGATCCACCACGGACCTCCGGATCTCTGCTTCGGTCTCCTGAGCCTTAGACTCCGCCTAGGCCCACCGGATCCTCTGTGTCGCCTGGACTCGTTGGCTCTCCGTCTCCGCCCTGGGCTCCACCTCTATTTGCTCCGCCGCCATCGGTCAGCCCCCTGGAGTCGTCAGCCCTTCCTCCACCATGGCTCCTCCCTCCGTCGGCCCTGCTGTGGGCCACCATCTGAGTTTCGCCTGGCTCCTCCTGCTCTGGGTCCCTTCTGTCTCCACCCTGGCTCCTCCCTCCGTCGTCACCACCGTGGACCTTGTTTGTTGTCCTCCTCCCGAGAGTGCATCCTCCACCAGAGCCTGCACTGACCTCCTGTTGCCATCACACGTCCACTAATTTGACCCATCTCCTAAGTCCTCTCCGTTCGTCCCTTTTTTGTTTTTCTCTACGCCACGAGGTCGTGCCTTCCGGGAGGGGGGAGAACTGTCACACCCTATTAACTATTTGTAAATGGTCTTTATAAGTTGGTTTCAGTTTAGTGTTTGTCGTCCGGTCTTGCACGTTACGTGATACTCATTTATTATATACACTTTATATAAGAATTTTTTTTTTTTTTTTTTTTTCCTGGGGTTTTAAAGACCTTGCTCAATTGACTTTAACTGTTAAGTGTGTTTTTGAGCTATTAAAAGGCCCTGGGGATATCAAAGAGAAAATGAGATTTATGGCAATTACTTATTTGTAAGTCGCTTTGGAGAACAAAATCTGTAACATGTAAATGCATTTGCAATTAACCTGCACCATACAGATGTATATTTACTGAGTAATCCACTATTTTGTAGAGGGGGGTCAAAATGACCATTTTCACCTGAGAATTGAAACCAAATAAATGGGTATAAAAATTTAGAAAGTTGGTGGCATCATTATTTTATATTTACACAGAGATTTGTAGGTGTAGTAGTAAAATCTATTGACTTTAGCCATTTTTGTTTGACTTTTGCCATTTTGTTTACATGCTACTGGTGATGGTTCAAAAATCAAGTTTGCAAACCTGTCACTCAAGAAGCATTAAAAATATCTTAAATATCCTTTTAGATTCTGGTTCTTAAGAAACGTTCTTTTTTGTATCTTCATTTTAAAAGGCCTCAATGGTTCAATCCCAGAGATCTAGAGATCTTAATGCGGCTCCATGAGTAATTTGGTAAAATGTTCACATTTTCATTGGTCAAAAATCAAATGTAGGTCCACTTTGCTTATAGCTAATACTTTATTCAAAGAGGAACATCTAAAGAACAAACAATGTTAAAACTAGAAAGCATCTATTTTTTTTCCTATCAGCTCAATTGAACATACAAGTCTAAGTGCCATAAATGTTCTTTTTCTGAAGTTGCCAAGCCTGTAACTTTAAAAGTATTTAAGATATCTTAATATCATTCTAAATTCTAATTTTTAATAAACTTTTCTTTCGAAATCTTAAGTTTGAAGGCCGTATATGGTTCAGTCCTATAGATACTGGGACCGAAATGTAACTCCTTGTCCAAATTTTTGAATTTCAATGATCAATAATCAAATGCAGGTAACTTATTAAACAGCTGATAGTTATTGTGTTTACAGAGAAATAAGTCTGAAGAACAAATACTAAAACTAAAGTTAATAAGTCCTTAATTCAAAAAGTGTAAAAGATATATACATTTAGATTGCTGTTTATATGAAACTTCTTTTAGAGTCTTTTTAGGAGGCCCGACATGGTTTAGTCTCATATATATCTGGATGTCAATGTGGTAACGTTTAGTTACAGTACTGCTTATTTGAACTCCTGGTAGCTTCGGAAGCTGTTAAAATGAACAAAATCCCATCTTCCAAATATTTCTTCTGATTCATACATAGATTCTTATAAATACACCTTTGAGAGCAAGTTAATGTGCCTCACCAATTTTCAGTGGAGTTTTGGTACTCAGAGTTGTTTTATGCAAATATTTTGATAGAAGGAAACAAGATATACATCTAGGTCAAACATTTCTCTTTATATGCAGCAAGTATCAGCTGTGTGCAAAGTGAACCACATTTTTGATTACAGTAAATGTGTAAAATATCATAATTTGAACATGGAGCTGATTCGAAATCCCCGTATCTACGGGAGTAAACTCTATGGGGCCTTGAAACTTAAGATTTCAAATGTAAAGTTTATAAAGAATGAGAATCTAGAAGGATATTAAATTGTCTTGAATACGTTTAGAGTTACAGGCATGCAAACTTTGGAAAAAGAATATTTATGGTTCTCAGACAGGTATGTTCAATGCAACAGTGTTGATAGAAAAACACAAGATACATCTCTAGTTTCAACATTAATTGTTCTCCAGATATACATCTGTAAAAGAAAAAAGACCCACATTTGGTTTTTGACCACTGAAAATGTGCACAACTTAAGTTTACTCAAGAAGCCGTATGAAGATCTCCAAATCTCTGGGACTGAACCATTGAGGGCCTTTAAAATGAAGACACCAAGAGGAAAGTGTAGTAGTTAAGAACCAGAATCTAAAATGATATTAAGATATCTTTAATAAGTTTTGAGTTACAGGCATGTAAACTTGAGGCAAAAAACACAAGAAGTGCTTATTTTTTTCCATTTTTGAAATGTCACCATGGCATACAATGAAACAAAGATTGCTAAAGTCAACAGATTTTACTATAGACTAACAATCTCTGTGTAAAAATAAAATGATGACGCTGACATCTTTTTTACACCCCTGTAAACTGGCCCCCCTCTACAAAACAGTGGATTAAATATATATAAAAATAGTAAAAGAAAACAGAGTAAATACACATCTGTGACATTTAATATTTTGGCCTTCTTCACTATTTCTGTTTGTCTTTCTACAGAATATACTTATATATAGATAGATAGATAGACTGATATATTAGCGAAACCAAGAGTTTGAGCTGGGGAAGTTTCCAAAATTTGGCTGATTTGACACAGAATGACCCTGCTGATAATAGAAGCAGAATCTGAACAAAAAAAGAGCAACCCAATATATCTGCCTCTTCACCAAAACTCGCTGTGCTATCAGTGTGTGTTTGCACGCTATTACCTGCACAATCCCTGCTCTTCACAATGTGTGGGAAGGTTTAACACATGGGGAAAAAAAAGACCAGTTCAGGTTGGCACAATTTTTAACAGAGTGTGGGTGCGCTGAACACAATACAGCATTCAGGTGCACAACATTATCTTCGCTCAACGCTGTCTTAACGTTCAAAGAATGCTTTGAAAAAAAAAAGCATCAAACAGATTTATTGGCATGCAAACACTTCAAGTGTGTAACGAGAGCTGGTTTTGCAATTATGGAAAAAAGCAGCAGCTCTTTGTGCATCTGAGCCAAGAATTACACGCAAGCATCATGATGATGCAGCAGCATCGTACTGCAGGGAAAATTATTGAAGAGCATCCGCTTTTCTAGCTGTACTTCCCATTTGCATATACTTTTCATGCAAGGCAGCTACGCTGATTACTGGAACAGAGCTGAGCATTTAAATATCACACAAATCTGTCATTTACCAGTCGATGGGTCATTTAAACCTGACTTTTAAACATGAAAATACGCTACTAACAACTCTAACGCTGATTTAAAAAACATCACATGCATTCCTGCATTATTGATGCAAAACACACAGGCCTTTTTTGCTCAAAGCTTGCAATCTTGATATCGGATTTCTGGCGTACGCAGGTTAACATACGTCTACCCACATCTACAGGCGTGTTTGAACAAGGTGTCCCATTGATAACTTGCATTGACCTTGTTTTTGGTTGTCATATAAACAGATATTCTTTGATTATGTAAAAGTGTGTTGCATAACACAGACTAGGATGACCAATCAGGTATGACAAAGCAATGCATCCAGGTTCCGCACTGATTCTGCAGGGGGAACGGAACCACCGCTGTTCAAACACTCCAGCCTCTGAAGAAGAGGGCCGGTGATGCACTTCAACTGCTCTGTTGTGCCCTAAACTACTTCACGAGTTGTCGCCCAGCCCTACAGAGGGAAATTCCTGCCGCAGTTTCTGTCTACACTAGCATGGAACTGAAATAAGAGAATATAGAGAAGAACTTGATGGCAAAGAGGATGAAAACCATGACATGTGCATCTTAATAGTCTGTAAAATGACATACTAGATATGTTTCAAAACCTATGTCCTTAAAAGACAGCCCTTTTGAAAAAGTACAATTTCAGCATACTTTTCAAAATAGTGCATATTACGGAAAGAACAATGTAATGTTTTTAGACACTTCATGGTTATTTACAATTTTTGAAAATGTATTATAGTTTAAATTCATACTACATGCAATTACTGAACGTAAGAGTGTTGTTTTTGACACATTTAAATAGGACTTCATGTATTTTCATAATTCTTTTGACATATGGTTAAAATGTACGGCCAATTGTACTGACAAGCTTTTAAGGTAAACTAAAATATACTTTTATGTCAGTTCCACTGAAATTATAATAGTATGTACTTCTTTAGCCTTCTGCTGTTGCTTGGTCATTTTATGTATTTTATATATCCTTTTATATAGGAATCTAGTGGCTAAACCATGGAATTGCAGATGTTTTTCTTTTTTCTTTTACTCCCACCAGATGGCACTAATCTGACTTTAAAAATTACATTTTAAAGGCATTGCCTCTATTTTAACATGAAATACTGCCATAATTGAAAAGTAAAATAAAAATTGTAAAAAATATATATATATATATATATATATATATATATATATATATATATATATATATATTATTATATATATTATTTTCAATGGGACAAAAAATTGATCATAATTGTTGCATAAATATTAATTAGTCCCATAAAATTCTCTAAAAATACAAAAGAAAAAAGAAAAAAAAATATTATGGAACAAAAATGTATGCCATTGATTTTGCTGAAAATAAAAAAAAGTTACATTTCAGTTGTCACTTTTGACCGTGAACAACACAAGTGTGACTCCCAAATGAACAATACCAGAGGGCTAGAACATGACCAAATGATCAAAATACACTAAGGTAAAGCTTTTAATTGAACATTATTACTAAGTGCACTTAAAAGTGTATTTAAGTGTATTAACAAACAGTCGTGACAGATTCTCTTTTTAAGTGCACTTAAGTGGCCTTTTATTTCATTATTATCATATTAGTTACGAGTAGTAATTTAAAATGTAATTTCAAGATTTTAAGTACACTAGAAGTACACATTCAAAACAATTCGGCACACTTCTTTTATAGTCTAATTTAGTTAAATTCATAAACAAATCATTCAGTCTGATTTTAAACCGATTCATTCGACCGATCTAATTCACTAGAATGATTTGATAACAAATGGACATTGCTATGAGGAATGTTAGCATGCTGCTAAGCTAACGTTGTAGTTATAAGTAACACAGAAGTAAATATCACATATATGTGATATCACATGTATGCATATTGGATATAAATTTCATTTTTAAGACTGTACTGACTAATTTTTAATCATACAGCATTTAATAAAAGTTAATATATTGACATTTCTCTCACTTTGCCCACCATCTTGGATTTGTCACAAATGCAAAGTACAGAGTTTTCATGACACATCATCAGTCTGCCATATTGGAGGAACTGAACGTAAACAATGACACTGAACTGAACAAAACTTGCAAATTTAGCTGATTACTGCTGCAGAAAATGGTCAATTATTGTCATGTTTGGGCTGTACTAAGTTGTCGGACCGGGAAAAACATTTGGAGTACTATAGACTGCCAAAAGTTATAACAAATTAAGAAGAAGAGTGCAAAAAACTGTCTGAGGAAAGAAGGGCTTGTGCCAAACTGAACCAGGATTTCCAGGGCAAGAATCTTGACAATATTTATGTTCTTTCTAATCATTTTTGATCAGGTAGGTGAAATATTAGGCTAATATCTTAATTATTACTGCTCATACGTATCTTTACCACCTATAAACTTAAGTTTGTCAAAATATTGTGCCCTTTCCTGCTTGCTAAGTCCTTCTTTATATGATTTAGCAGCTTCTACATATTTTTTTCCATAGTTTAGACAGCATAAATTAGCAGAATAAAGTATTCATCAGCACTTTAACCGTGCAATCCATCCGAGTATCTCCAATTTGACAACACATCTGGGAAACTGGCTAAATCATGGCATAAGTGCAAACCCTCTACTGTGAGATTTATTGTCGGTAAAAGATACATGGGCTTCTATCTAGTATTAAATTACTAAAACAAAGGTCAACAAGAATGCTTACCTTCTAGAACAGTCTTAAGTGTACATGTGATGTCTTCATATGCTTCCTCCAATTATGGCTCCTGATTTAAAGCCGCTGGTGCATGTTTTGCAGCATCCACTTGAATGACACCAAAAGTTCACCTCTCACTAGATTTTTTTTTGCTGTATTGGGCTGCTGAGACCAAAAATCAGTCATATTAACTTGGGCTGTAAGCAATGAGGCCTTGCAGTCTGGCAGCATATTTGGGCACATAAAAACACTCTCTGCTGCCTGACACAATTCCAGATGTTCCCCCTCTGTTAAACTCTGAGTAATGAATCTAACTCAAACAGAAAGTCAGCTCTTTCCACTTCAGATCGAAACAAGAAGCAGAAAGCAGAAAGTGAACATAAGGCCATCATGTTCATATGATGTGCTTCAGCGCATGCATGTAGACTCATGTCTCACTCTCTCTGTGAACAGAGCACGCTCACGCTGCCACGTAGATCAATCGCCCTCTTCAGGCTGTGTGAGGTATCGCTACAGATATTCTGCTCATGACTTCCCAATCACAGCTGCACAGACGAATATTTTACAGCTCAGCCTATTTAAATATAATTGAATCTCTTATTTCAGATTCAGCCCAAAATAAAAGAGATTGAGTCTTCTAGTGTTACATTTAATTTCAAAAGTGCATTATGCAGATTATGTAACTCAGAATATTGATCACTTTTTTCCTGCTTGGAAATTATCTGGTGCCTTTTGGTATGGAATGAAGATATGGTTATGTGAGAAAAAAAGACTGCTGTTCTGAACTCATCTTTTATAGATATTAAAGGGTTAGTTAACCCAAAAATAAAAATTATGTCATTTAAAAAGGAAAGGACGTGACGTGTGGCCAAGTATGGTGACCCATACTCGGAATTTGTGCTCTGCATTTAACCCATCCAAGCGCACACCCACACACACCACATATCGGCTTGCTCAAGGGACTCACCTCAGTTGTGGTATTGAGGGTGGAGAGAGCGCTGGTTATTCACTCCCCCCACCCTCAATCCCTGCTGGACCTGTGAACCCGCAGCCTTTCGGTTACAAGCCCAACTCCATAACCATTAGGCCACAGCTGCCCTCGTTAATTTCGCACCCCATGTTGCTCCAAACCCGTAAAACCTTTGTCCGTCTTCAGAACACAAATGAAGATATTTTTGATGAAATCCGAGAGCTTTCTGATGCTCCATAGACAGCAACTACCACGTTCAGGGTCCAGATATAGTCAGGGCCAAAATAGTCCAAAATGGTGCTAAGCTGATGCGGAGGAAAAGAATTGTTGAATAAAGTTTTTATTCTAGTTTTTTTGCGTGACAAAATGTTTTTCATAGCTTCATAAAACTGTAATTGAACCACTGATGTCACATGGACTATTTTGTCTATGTTCTTGGTATCTCTCTGGACCTTGAACATGGTAGTACTCTTGCTGTCTATGGAGGGTCAGAGAGCTCTTGGATTCATCAAAAATATCTTGATTTGTGTTCCAAATATGAACAAAGTTCTTACAGGTTTGAAGCGACATGAGAGTGAGTAATTAATGATTAAATTTTTATTTTTGGGTGAACTATCTCTTTAAATAGGGGAGCTATGAAGAATTTATTTAT
>JAHKKF010512987.1:5675-21312 GCA_019740295.1 Labeo calbasu | reverse complement strand
TTTTTTTCAGGATTCTTTCATAAATAACAAGTTTAAAAAGTACAGTGTTTATTCAAAATATAAATATTTTATAACAATGTAAATTATTTATTATTAACTTTTAATAAACGTAATTATTAACTTAATACATCCTTGGTGAATAAAAGTATTAATTTCTTAAAAAAAAAAAAAAAAGAAACAATAAAAATGTACTGACCCCAAACTTTTGAACGGTAGTGTATATATGGTTTACATTTGAAGAAGCTAATGAAAATGTGTGTAGTTGAAACTCTCTTTGCTGTCAAGTGTGTTATCAGAAGCACCACCTAAGAATATAAGAAATCAAAGATTTAGATTGTGACGTTTAATACGTTCTTACAATGCCCTTGTCCGTGTCACTTAACAGTCACATCAATTGTCGTCAGATAAGCAAGGATGCTTGTAGGTTGCACGGCAACAAGTTCACGGCTTAGCACGAAATTATGATTTGAACCTGTGGGTGGGTCCGGAAACACTGTATCAAGGCAAATCTGCATATCGGTTGCCAGACCTCCAATGTCACTCTCACGTCATGTCCCTATTTAATTCCTCAGGAACACACTGTGGAATACTGCAGTAATCAACCCTGGCTGTGATTGACAGCAGTGAAGATTAAACACACAAAAGGCAGTAAAATGTGAGTGTGAAAGATTAGGCCACAGTTCTGCATTATAACCCGACACGTTGGCCAATGATTGTATGCCTTGATTAAAAAAGAAAAGAGCAAATCTGATTAAGGAATGGCTGTCTGACCTAAATGACATTCCTCAGGTCCCACTTGATACTAACACATTGGTTGTAATTATATTCTCCTCCCTTCCCTCCATATGAGAATGTTTAATAGTGCTCTCAAAGCCAGGAGGCTGAACTAGATGAAATCAGGCTCGAGCAATTGTACAGATGCCACAGAGTCTTCCGGACAAATTAATTAACTTGTGTTTTGGAAAGCGGGGAGGCAGGTATCATTCATCTCGGGTCATTTCAATAACAGTAATTTGGCCTAGCGCTCTAAATTGAGGCTCGCTCAGAATTAGACTGTATGTAACACATGTCACATGCAGATTGCATTTGTTGTGGGGTGAATCAGTGAACTGAATTCAGAAGCTAATTTAGCTTTTTGCTACTTCCTATACCGACTGGTATCACCTGTATATTTGTGCTTTAAATGGTATCATTGTTTAAATGTATAAACACTGGACACTGGTGAGCTCCTACATACTGGCTTAGGTAGCAACATGTCTCACGTGATTTTAGGTTAGTTTCTGGTTTATTTGTCATGTAATTATGTGAAAATTATGTGATCTGTGTCATTCCAAACACAAAAGAAAACATTTTGACTAATGTTGGTTACCAGAGAGCTTTGAATGGACAGCAAAACAAGAAAGAAAGAAGCTCACACAGGTTTGGAATGACATGAGCAGCATGTCAATGGGAAAATGGGGAAAAAATAAACAAATACAGAATTTTGATTAATTACAGAATTTAGAATTTTTGGGTGAACCACTTAAAGTTGCACGTATTCCAACTGTAATGGCTTACAGTTTAGTCGTCTTGGACTTGCACTGACACTATAACAAGTGTTGCTACTGATGCCATTGTAGAAATATGCTGTTGTCAGCCATGATTAATTTAAAATAAATTTTGTTGTCAGCCATGATTAATTTATTCAATTTAAGGAAGTGTCCAGATGTGGTCACTGAGTAATTGAGATCTCAACATGGTGGCTTCCGAGAGATGACATGCTCCTGCTTTTTTTTTAAACTGTGAGTGTATATTATTTAAAACATCATTTCAGAAGTACTATTAATTACAACATTTCTTATTAAAGGGACAGTTCACCCAAAAATGAAAATTACCCCATTGATTTACTGACTAGAGATTCTGTTTTATGTTAAGTTTCAGATACCAGGACTTTAGTACTATAGTTCTACATGAACATAAATGGACATCAAAAGTTAGACTATTTTATAATATAGCCTCCAGTACAACTTACTAATCACTCATTCAGTGTTGTAGTGTTTCAAACGTGTAAAGCACAAACAATGTCACCTAACAATACATTTATCTCAGAATAACCATTCGACATCCATAAGATCATCTGTAAGCTAGAAAAATAACTATAAAGAGGAGCTTTCTGCTAAATGTATGCGCTACATTACACATTCATATTTTTACTTAACCTGTTGTCTACATGATAAGAAACAATGCAAAGATCTAAAGCTAAAATTCAACACCTATAAACGTGCATGTTACTAATGAAGAAAAACAGACTGGATGAAAGACATATGACAACATTTAGGATGCATTGAGAAGGAGCCCAATCCACACTCCTAAGTGATGCTGACATAGTTATGGTCCATGATATTGGCACATATTCTGTGTAATAAACAATTCTTTGTGAATGTGTATAGTTCTCAAGTTGGAAAAGACGTTTAGTTCCCCGGACATCTACACGATGGATTAAAATGCTGACAACATAAACACATGACAGTATGACTGAAATGTTAAAGGATTAAAATAAAATAAAATAAAACACGTTTATTTTGTGGCACCTAAAAAAAATTTGTTTTTTTATAGAAGCCAATGGCTCTTGAATTGATTTTTTTGTCTGGAGCCCTGAATACAGATATTTTTCTTCTCAAAAACACATAGATTTGCTTCAAAAGGCCTTAATTAATGTAGAGCAGTTTTTATGATGGATTTATGCACTTTGATTTATGCACAAACCCCATTCACTGCCATTATAAAACTTGGATGAGCCCGGACATTTTTTTTATATAACTCCGATTGTATTCGCCTGAAAGAAGAAAGTCATATACACCTAGGATAGCTTAAGGATTAGTTAATCATGAGGTAATTTTCATTTTTGGGTGAACTATCCCTTTAATTACCTTTTTTCTCAATACTTGGATCTGAATTCAGAAGATGTAACTTCAGTCTCAGTTTAAGGAAGTGTTCTATCCACCTTATTCTTCAACGCAGAAGTACACAAACAAGACTTCTTGTTCATTAGCCGCTATAGGGAAATAACGAGAAGAATAACAACTACAGACCAGCGTTTTCATAATTAAAATGATACATTAATGTAATACGGTAAGACACATTTGCAATGTCAAGCAGCAAAATGAGCTGTTTCACAGCTTAAAATAGCTGGACACGGATGACACCGGAAGCCAGACCCATACAATTTACAAATGGCCGCACCCTCTCTTACGGTAAAAATAAGGTGGATATAGATTACAGAAGTACATCATGATCGAGTTTTGATTATGAGAGCAGAACAAAAACATAATAAATTGCACACTGAGAAACTGTCTTTCAGATTACTTCGCAAATTTGCAGCATAGCATATACAGTATTGTTTTACTAAAATATGATTACAAAGAACTTAGCGGAGCAAAATGATTCCTCTCGATCTGTAGAGATGCCTTGTTGCTTTTAGGCAGTGTCCTGGAGGACAGTGCAGAAAATGTCATCACATTAGGTCAAGGATCTCCACCTTATCCCATGTATTTACAGCCTATTGTAGAAGCATCATGGACAAGTGCTGCATAGGCCCCAAAAATCTCGTACAATCAGGCCAGTCTTTCTTGCAATCAGCCCAAGATTCTTTTTTGGGACATCCAGTGTCCCCATGGGTCCCTCTTCAATTCACCGTCCTCTGTAAATCAGCGTCTCCGAGACTAACCTATTGTTCAAACGGCCTTGAGAAACAGCCATGTCCAGTTATCAGAAACGTGCCGTTCACATCTTTCACTCTCATCTATCACTTTTTCACCAATGTACAATCAATGGTCCATTTGAACCTTGTTAAATGGTTCAATCTTTCCATTTTAATCAGGACTTTGTTCTGCCGATTGTCTTTGAAATACTTGTGGGACTTTACTAAAAGTTACGTTTTAAGAATATAAAGCACTCAGATTCACTCGGAGCGCTTCTGAAAAGTATCGATTTTACATCTGATACCCCTCCTTCACTAAATGTACCATTTTTTATTGATTGTTTAGCTTGGCGATAGTGCTGACATTTCAACATAGGAGGACATATGATGGGTATAACCATGGGCTGTTAAGCAATAATTGCACCTATTAAAGGCCTGTGAGATGTCCGGCCTCTGGGTCCTATAGTTTGTTTTTAAAGATGTACAAAAGCAACATCTATATGGCTTTTATCTTTCTGTCACTCAAACCTCCATAGACACAAAAGTAATCATGTAAACCTAAAGCTTCACTAAAAGCACTGGGCTTGAGAGAAGGGGTGTAAAGAAGACAAAATCAACAAAGAAAAGCATTGTTCATTCACCTCTAGTGCCAGTAACAGTTACAAAATGTATTTATCCAAATGTAACTTTTTACTGTTATTATTAAAATATTATCCAAACAAGAACAGAATTTAGAAAAAGAAAAAAAAATACTGAGACACTAGAGTTTATTTAATTAAATAATCTTATTGATTGCTGGCTACATTATTCCAAAGATCACTGACCTTTCTTTTTTGCTTTTTTTGGACATGAATCTTACAGACGAAGAGGAGGAACAAGAAATTATTGGGGAAAGATGTGTGTGTGAATGTGTGTAAACTTCTGTTTCACAGAAGAAGAGACATAGGTTTGGAACAACATGAGTAAATTATGACACAGTTTTCATTTTTTGAAAACTTTAAACACTGGCAGCAGATGAGCGAAGAAAGAAACAGAAAATACATTAATTCTCCATTTATGATGATAAGACGAAGCCTTTCCTCCCTATTTATACTGGGAATTATTCATAATTTTACATTGTGTGAATATATAATGAATCGCTAATAATGTTAATATTGTTTCAGCTTTTGCATGGTCTTTATGCACAGATGTAAATTAACCATGTGTAATTGTGGTTTCTCGAAATGAAGACATTAAACCTAACATTTACTTACAAGACATTTATTGCAATCTGTCAACTGTAATTAGCCACTCACGTACCCCTGACTTGTGTAATTAATAATTCAGCCTGGGATCATGCTCTTTAAGAAGCAGTTTCATGATTGTCTGTAATGCTTTGCATGAATATAGGTTGATGCAGGCAAGCATGAAAGTTGACATCAGTCTTACTTTTTCTTTTCAAGCGAATTAAGCTACAAAACCTCTTGATTATGTTAATCTACAGAAGAGTGTGAAAAAAAGAATCCAGAACTACTTGACTTTAATGCTTTAAAAGTAAAAAGGTATTTGAAAGTATTAAAGTCCCCTTTATCACAAGTAGTTAGGGCTGTCATCTTAACGCATTAACTTAATTAATTAGTTATGAAAAAGGAATGCGATTAACGCGCTGGCCCCGCCCCCAGACCTGCACATCATCTTACAGTCCATATAGTTGACTGATGACAAATATGATGCAGGGCAACAACTCCATAAATGTAGTGTAGTTATGCCCTAAAATTCAAGATATTGGCGCAAAAAAATCTGCGTTTTGAATGAATCATGTGGACTAATGATTCAAAGGCCCGTTTATAAAGCGAGTCGTTTACTAAGTTCCTGAATGAATCAGCCGTTTGAACAAATCGAATGAAAGAGTCATAAAGACATTTACCGCCACCTGCTGGCAGATTTAGTTTTTTATTTAGAGTATTATTTCATAATAATAATAATAAAAAAAAATCTTCACCACCCAAAAGAATTTAATTCTGTCATCATTTACTCACCCTCATGTTGTTTCCATCCTTTCCTTTGGAACATAATTCATTGCATGAACAAAAAATACTGAGATGCTTTTCAAATTATCTTCTTTTATTTTCCATAGTTTACATTGCAGCCTAAATGTTTATGTGTAATAAATGTTATGTTGAATCAAATAAATTATCTGAATATATACAATTTGGAATTACTTGATACTTTCTCATTTAACACCAAAACAGCTTTAAGTAATCTTTTGTGCGTATTTTCGCAGTCAAATTTATTTTGTGATTAAGTAGATGAATTAATTAACCAAAACATTGTGTAATTAATTAGATTACATTTTTTAACTGACTGACAGAACTACAAGTAGTGCTGGAATCTTTTTGTTCACATTCTTGTGCATTGTTTGTTTCCATGCTCCTTGTGAAGTGGTAAAGTTACTCCAGATGTCATCTCATTAGAATCTACGGAAGAGGAAACCAATTAGACAGTTTAAAATTTAGGATGTTTGCATTTTGTATTGTTCTCAAGGGGATGAAGCTACAGAGCACATATTTTAAGTTTCTATTTCATCCTATTCTTGGGGAACAAAATGTCCAGGTGTGCGAGAACTGTCTTTGGAAGCACTTTTACGTTTCCAAAGAAGTGTCGCATTTAAATAAATCTGAACTGGTCTGTATCAAGGAACAAGTTTATCTAACCAGTGCTCACTGTCTTTGGAGACGGATTGTCTTGTCCTCAGCTGCTGTGTATTTGCACACCTGGGCTCAAGCAGTGGAGTCTTATGTGGACTGGCAGTGTGTAAAGCACATCTGTTGCTTTGGTCCAGTGTGGCCATAAACAACTGTCCTGTGCTGGAGGGCTCAAGTGAAATTCATAAACACTGACTTTTTACCTGCCATCATTTCTGAGTCTCTGATATGCGAAATGACTTTACTGGATTTGTGCAGATCAGATATTTGAAGCTTGAGTTTGACGTATATAACTCATACATATTGTCTAATCACATTCAAACTCGGTGATTGGTACTTCTTGAATTAAATACACCACCTGCCAGCAACAAGGATGATTTAGCTTGATCCCTCAATGAGTCGTGCTGAATTGATTTTGCCTGGAAAACTACTTCACGTTTACCAAGTGCTTTTTTCTTTACAATTTTACATTTTTTTCTTTATTCATCTCATGAAGCCAGATTCTCTGGCAAGTTGGAAAAATAATATTGCAAACACTTCCAGTATTTGGTAAGCCTGAGCATCTCATTTGTATTATTTGTTTACTTTAGCACATGAAAACAAGTTTTTTTCTTTTAGTTTTACTGAAAAATACTATAGTGTTAACTGTAAAATGCAAGCTAAAAAAGAAATTAATATTTATTGCAAACTTTCAGAATCTCTATTATAATTGGTGTATTATTTTTAGAAGGATGTCAGTGGCATGTAAATAGGATTTCCAAACAGCCCTCACAGAACATTTCACAAGTTGAGAACTGAATAATTGGCACAATAATGCTGCGATATTGTTTAGTCAAACTCGTGCCTGGGGATTTGGTGAAACCGAAATGTATCTGGTAATTTGTATCCTACGTAGTGGGAGTATTTGTTTGATACACAAAGGCACCTTCCAGCAGAACTCACTAGCAGAGATCTGGCTGTCATACACACTTCCCAGTCAGTGTTGTGTATTCAGTTTCCACTGTGACTAAACATATTGAGCAAAAAAAAAAAAAAAAAAAAAAGCTCAAAACAATATAATATTTCCTCAACAACGTAATATTTACCGTTCATGAATCTGTGTTTATACTGCAGTCATCACCAGCGGATAAGGAGGAAAATTACTAATAATGACTGGTTTCAGCAAATGTAATGCTTTTATGTAAATGTCTGAACCTAGAATATGACCTGGAAACAAAAGACTGCAAGCCAGTGACTGTGCGGCAGTGCATTAGTGGATCAATTAAACATGACTCCTCCTTAATAAACAGGCTGAATAGTGGTTGCCATGGCAACTGGGCTGAAAAAAAGCTTAGGGGGATTGAAACACATTTTGGTAACATTGATAGTAACATTTATTTACATAAATCAGACAAAATGTGACATCAGCATGTATCAGTGTTTAAAAAAGCTTATAGTACACGTTCATGCATGTTGCTCCGTTTTTTAAATATTTTAAAATAAGCACTGAGATTCACGCTGCGGCATTTCAAGTCGATGTTGTATGTTTTAGACTGAACATCGTTTGACGAAAAAGTCAAATTTCTTTTCATTTGAGGCAATTGGGGTCTTGAAAATATAATTGCTAGTCACATAATGTGGTAAGACATTTTTGCACATTGGTAACTCATTAGAGGAGAATAATTCCTGTCAGGGCTTAATGCAGAAGTATTAATTGCGGTAATTTTGAATAGACTAATGGATCCTGATGGGATTCAGAGTTGAAGAATGCCACTTGAAGACACAAAGATTACAACATTATAAGAGATACCCTAAGGTTACCAGTATTTGTTTGTTTAGTTTTCAAAAGTAAAACAGATTTCAAAAGTAATTTGCTTCTAATTTAAAAATAAATGAAACCGTCTTAACTAAACAGCAAACACCATGCCTCTGAGATCTGCGATTAACACCTGAGAGGAGATGTGGAGAGAAATGACTAGCCAAAAGAAGAAATGAGGCTGTTTTACACATCTTTTCTATTTTAGACCAGATGAAAAAGGTAGTGCTTCATATTGATCCGAGCATTATAGGATCATTACGGCTCTGAAGTGGCAACATCAGAGTAATTAGTGGTACAGAGAGTCAGACTCTCCAGGAAGAACAAAAAAAAGTGAAGAAAAGTCATATGGATTCTAATTCATTTAAGTGCATGATCAGTTAAACCCATTGAAAGTAAGTGTGCAATATATTACAGTCTTTTAAAATCTATAGCAGATGAGATTAGATATATCTATGGTGTAAAAAGCAAACAAAAAGCATTTGTAAATGTGAGTTTGGCCAGTTTTGAGCTTTTGTTTTGTTCTGCCTCAGTGTTATATACAGTACTGTATATATAGGTGAAGCTTTGATATGTGTGATCAAAGCTTTGTGTAGGGTGTGAGCTCTAGGTGCCTTCCGGCTAGTGTAGATGAGATGATATCTTGAAATGCATCGCACTTCAGATAATTCTGTAAGTGGAGTGTCTCATTTCCCATTTGAAGTGTCAGGGGTCATTTACATGTGTAGTGCTGCCCTGAGCACTGAGGCGGTGCTCTCTCTCCAAAAATCAGCCCTTTTCACCTCGTTGGAATGATACAATGGCCTCACATTAGTGAAAAACATATCAGTGTTTAAAGAGCAGGTCATATGGGTTTTCGAAAAATATCTTTTTTGCAGTTTGTAACGTAGCAATCCTTCAATGTAAACAGTCTGCAAAGTTGTTAATCAAAAAAGTGCATTTTACATAAAGATATTGTCTCTCAAAAGAAAGCTTTGTGTAATGTGATGTGAAATGTGATGTAAATGTAATGAAATGAAAATGTGATGTATAACGTTACCTAGTGCAGCTTCAGGTTCGACCCGCGACATCAAAAACAACCGCGAACTTCGCTAACTTGCTCAGTTACTCCTCTCTGTGTCAATCACAACAGGCTTGGCCAGCTGACCAATCAGAGCAGAGTAGGCTTATGGAAGGGAGGGGTTTACAGACAATACGCTCAAAACTGATTTGAAAGAACCGTCTTAAAATCACTGACAAATGACTCTGTATAAATGAAGAGTTTATTTGCAAAAACCGATAAAGGCCACTTTAAATAAAAATGAACCGAGTGCCGTGCATTATTCTCCACACATAGCGTTATTTAAACCCTAAACTTGGTCAAAAACTGCAGAAGCCAACAAGCTCCCTTGTTTTTTGTAAACAGAAGCCAATAAGTTTATTTTAATAAGCTTTTGCTATAAAACAAACATTTAATATATAAAAAAACATACTTTAATTTTGTAAGTTACCTGTATAAGTTATTACTTAATCAAAACAACCCAACTGCAGTTTGATTGATATTACTTGTAACGCACAATAAAACAAACATGATTTCTGAAAATAAATAAAAATGTTTTTGCAAATAAACTCTTCAAATGTACATTCTAAGAAAATTACAATGTTTTCTGACCTTAGATGCATTTAAACCTGTTGTAGGGGACTTCAACACAACATTAAGACATATGACCTGCTCTTTAAATATTTTATATTAACATAAAAACACTTTTGTGCAACTCATAAAACCTCGTTTGTTGTGTGTGTTCACATAAATGTTGAAATATAAGTATTTGTTTAATACCAATATGTATTTGTCATATATTCGTACCTAGACTACTGCTTCTACCTTTTTAAATGATTTTGACTCATTGACCTAAGCTGGTGATTTTGAAATCGCAATATTATAAAAGTGAGATTTACAAAAAAAAAACGTTTTCTTTCGCACTGTATTTGCTTGTGTGTGTGTGTGTTATTATTTTGTATTGTACCCTATTATGTAGATTCAGAGCAGAGCCTCCCAGCAGCTCTGTCCTTGGCTTTGCTCTGGGCACTATTGTGTCATGTCTATCCACCAGCTGCCACATTTTTGGATGTTTATTGATTCACGGCTCATCTTTTCATGGTGCTGATTTGAAATCGTATTTCAAAACATTTCGTACAGACGGGTCAGTAAAATGGGCCTTAAAATAGTCCACAGAAAGCCCAAAGGTCATGCAATTTGGGTTCACAAACAAGTATCAGTACAGAGAAAAATAATTATTGAGTTTGAATGAACAAAGCTGTCATTGATTCATATCAAGGGGTTTTGGGAAGGTAAGATTTACTGCACTTTCAACATGAGAATGCTGGGGGAAAATACTCAGGTAGTGGCCCAAATGGATTTTCAACTAGGCCCTAAACCTTTCAAACTGTACTGCTGTTGAATAGCAGTCAGATGTTGCCATGCCAACCTTTTCGAGAGGGACATTCAGCGGTCTGTGCATCACAGAGAAAGCGTTGCCAGATGTCCTCAACAATTTGCTCTGAAAAGATTTCAGTCGGCCATGCTTATTAGCAGATAACAATCAGGGAGCTCGGGATATATGCCTTCCTCTCCATAATAGGCAAGAAGATGGCCAATAAAAGCCACGGCTTGTCCAGCGGTGGCCCATTTTGCCAAGGTGCCATTGGCTAGCGCTAGATATTTCTGAAATATTTATGTCACATTTCTGCATGTGCAACATGTCAGACCCAGTCTGCAGCTGACATTCTCTGGCAGGGACCGACGAGGCTGCTGGCCAACGCAAGAATGAATAAGCAACTTTTTGAATTATTGATTGTATAAATCAACACCAGTAGCCAACTGACAATTCCGAAAGACAGAAGTGAGTTTTCTCGTTTTCCTCTGTCATGGCCTGGCATGCCCAGTTGTAGTAATGTTTCATTTTGAGAGCCTTTCTCAAATCAGGTGTTTCAGTGTGTCATTTTTTTGCACTGCGGTCTAATTCCAGAAACACATTTCAAACATCCCTTTTCCATGTTTAGCTGGATAGCAGTAACCTTAAAGGAGAAGTTCACTTCCAGGATGAAAATTTCCTGATAACTTACTACCCCCATGTCATCCAAAATGTTCATGTCTTTCTTTATTCATTCGAAAAGAAATGAAGATTTTTGAGGAAAACATTTCAGGATTTTTCTCCATATGGTGGGCTTTAATGGTGGTCAACAAGTTTAAGATCCAAATTGCAGTTTCAACGCATCTTCAAAGGGCTCTACACGATCCCAGCCGAGGAATAAGGGTCTTATCTAGCGAAACGATCAGTCATTTTCGAAGAAAAATACAAATTTATTTACTTTTTAACCTCAAATGCTTGTCTTGCACGTTCAAAGAAAATCAAACGCCCTTTACAAAAAAATAAAGGTAAAACTACGATGTCGGATGATTTTTGAAGTTGGAGGAGAAAATCAGAAAATCAGAATTAAGAACTAAATATATACATTTTTATTATTTATTGTTTTTTTAAGAAAATGACTGATCATTTCGCTAGAGAAGACCCTTATTCCTCGGCTGGGATCGCATTGAAACTGAAATTTGGACCTTCAACCCACTGGCTCCCATTGAAGTTCACTATATGGAGAAAAATCCTGGAATGTTTTCCTCAAAAAACATTTCGATCATAAATTTCCTTACGACTGAAGAAAGAAAGATACGAACATCTTGAATGACATGGGGTTAAGTAAATTATCAGGAAATTTTTATTCTGAAAGTGGACTCTTTTAAAGGGACCCAAAAATGAAAATTCTATTATCATTTATTCAAGAATGTTGATAACTAAACAGTTTTGGTTCGCATTGACTTCAAAGTGCAATGGCAAAATATCCTCTTGTGTGTTACACAAATAAAGTAAGTTAAACAGATTTGGAACGACACAAGGGTGACACTAAATTATGACGGAATTTTCATTTTTGCATAAACTATCCCTTTAACTCCAGCCTAGAGCTTCCACTACGTGTGCACATTTCCTATAGCATGTGTACTATACTTGATATTGCTCAGGATTCATTTTAGATTCAATAGGTTGATGACGCTGTACCATACTCTTACCAGGGAGTTTGGAGACGGACTCTGGAGTGCCATCAGTGTTAATGGAGGCTTCTGTGTAAAAGGCTAAAAAGCCAATAAAATGTGGGGGGCTCCACTTAAGTCTTAATGGTGCCTTCAGTGGGATAAAGCACTTCCCATAGCTTTGAGGGCGAGTTCTGGTTGGTGTGACCAAGGCGGGGAAAGGAAACAGTTATTTAGCCCCTGACAGATAAGCACCAAGAGTTACACATAACTGTGAGCCAAAGGTAGGCTAGAGGAGGCTAGAGGTATATAGACCAACCTTCGAGTTCTTATGTATTTCTCTCTGCTGGTCCCTCCACTGTGCAAACACTCTCAAAAAAATCATCGTAATTGAACTATAATCACCAGGACGTATAATTCTTCTAGTGCAAGCAGGCTTCCGTGCCTCTTTCACTTCATTTCTCAGCCTGTGGGGCTCCTGAGCAAATTACAGTCATTTCCCATTTTGCCATATCTTTGCCATTCACTACAAGTCATTTTTGCAATGCAGCTTGGTGGATGAAGATCGCAGACAATGCACAAAGGTGACCTATGACCTGTATTGATGCTACAGGAAGCCTGCATTTTCATGCTGATTTTCCTGAAAATGGTTCAGCTTCCCGTTTTATCAAGGGGATATCAGTGACATGATTGTTCGCTTTTAAGAACTTCCTATGTCAATTTGCTGTTTCCTTAAAGAATAACCTCGTCTTGATAACACGACTTAACTCCAGGTGTGTATTCTGCATATATTGTTCCTTGTGATGCATTTGGCTGAAATGACAAGGCCCCTATGAAACCATCTTAATGAATGCATGGTTGAACTAAGTCAATTTTTTTTTTTTTTATAATTTTCTATTGTGTTTAATTGTTACAATTTATTGTTGTATTTATTAAGCTACCTGCCCAGCAAATGTGCAGGCAAATTAAGTTTTTTTTCATGCAGATCGAGCAATTTGACTATTTATTTTTTAAGAATATAATATTTTTTGATAGCATAAACTAATAAAAACATGTATTGTATAACTATTGGTGCCAAATATTCATTTGCAGAACACTTTTAATGAACAGTATGAACAAATATTCCATTATGTGCATCCATTGCTTTTACATTTTAATTTGCATTGCACGGATATATTTGTAGGAATAGCCAACAATACATTGTACGGGTCAAAATTATCGATTTTTATTTTATGCCAAAAATCATTAGGATATTAACCCTTAAATTGTCACTCCCTATCTTGAACGTAGACATTACATTTTTATAATTCATGAATGAAAACATTTTGTTAAAACATGATTTTACTTAATTTCTTAAGGTTTCTATTGCGTGATAGGGAAAAAGGCAACGAAGAAAGTCTTTTTGTGACCAAGGTCAGAACTCCTGTTATGATGTACATTTTTGAGGTGCACTCTTGTCATAAATTAATCTATTATTTTTCCTACATAATTTATAACACAAAAGAGTGATAAAATATATATTTAGGAGTCTTAGACCTTCCCAATGATACATAATTTGTCATGATTAGACTAGGATTCATTTGTAATATGGTGAAGAAAACTTAGGGTCCCACAGAGGGGACGGTGACAGTTAAAGAGTTAAATAAAGATCATGTTCCATGACGATATTTTGCAAATTTCCTACTGTAAATGTATCAGAGCTTAATTATTGATTAGTAATATGCATTCCTAAGAACTTCAGTTGGACAACTTTAAAGGCGATTTTCTCAAATTTTTGGATTTTGGACCCTCAGATTCCAGATTTTCAAATAGTCGTATCGGCCAAATATTGAAATATCCCAACAAACCTTACATCACCGGAAAGCTTGTTTTTTCAGCTTTAGGATGATGTATAAATCTCAAAGTCAAAAAACTTACCCTTACGACTGGTTTTGTGCTCCAGGGTCACATATAATAATGCAGGTCAACAGACTAATGAAAACCTGAACTAGTTCATCAGTTATCTAAAGAATGTCAAGAACCCCAAGAGTGAATCACACGCTCCTAAACGGGAATATTTGCTGAGACAAATCCCACTGTCAGGGCATGTTTTCCTCTTTACAAGATATAGTTTAACACACACAACAGTTTCTAATTACCCTTTGTCCTTTGATAAGAGATAAGGGAGGAGAAACGGTTAACTCCCGCCTTCTATTTACTCAAATGCCTTATCCTGTGTTTGTCAACACATCATTAGTGAGCCGCAGAAGCTAATTAGTTGTTTTAACACTAAGGTGATTAAAGGCGAAAAATTCACATTGTCTTTCACAATGACATGCAGGCACGGACGTCCAGTCTTCGCTCATAACCTCACTGCTCATTTCCCTCTGTATTATTTTTCAGATTAAGACAAAACACAGGAAACAAATTACCCAATGAATGCTCACTGACAGGTATCAAAGTCTGGCACACGTTGATAATGTAGTATAAAAATGTTCGTACAAAATGTTAACGCTCTGCATTAGTGGTAACACTACTACAGATCACAGAAACCTTTGGGATGCTGTGTGATAACTTAAACATATTTATTGATTTATTTTTGCATCTACAACCAAGAATACATCTTGTAAATGTTGTACCAACCACTATTAGCCTTGGACTTTCAAGATTTTTGATGCCTAAGCATTTTTTTTTAACTGGAGCCAATGGAGTTAGACAAGCATCTCCAATCTCAAAGGCAGCTTTTCCTTTCTCTTTGTATTTGACTTTTCATTGATTTGCTCTCATTCGAAGCAAACAATATACGTTTGGAGGCCAAGGATGCAAACAGACATTTAAAATGCCCCAGAGACAGAAATGAAGAGCCAAATATCCCAGACACAGATACGATTTTTCTACACCAACTTCAAAGAAGAATAATGACCAAAAACACAGGAACAGCCATGAAAGAAATATGTATTAATGTAATTATCCTAATTAAGATGATATATTATCTTAATTATCCTTATACATAATTACTTAATTAAATAAATGCACTTATTTCAATCTTTGTATCTTAAGGAGTTCAGAAGCATCGTAGCATTAACTAGTGTGTGATTTATTAAGCTCGAAAGGAAGATACAGGGTCCTCATTATCTCAGTGAGATGTTGGGATGAAACGCGCAGGTTTGAACAACATGATGGATGTCTTTGTTTTGATTGCAGCTAGCCTGTGCTCAATTGTTAGTGTGCAGCTGAGCTTAAAGACTTGTGAACAAGAGCTACTTGGACCATACAATTAACTCTAGGGACTGAGTTTGCTCATCCACATGAAGCTCAATCTGTTTTTCCCACTTCTGTCTGTGCTAAACATTAGCTTGCTCTAACTTTGACATGGACAGAGTTAAATTCACCTAAACTGTGGATCCTTTCAATCCAGAAATTGTACATTAAACCAA
>JAHKKF010512985.1:18951-34497 GCA_019740295.1 Labeo calbasu | reverse complement strand
AAAAAAAAAAAAAAGAAAAAGAAAAAAAGTGATGGGAGGAGAAATATTTGCGTTCTCTCAGAAAAGTATTGCTTTTCTGAGAGAAACTTTGCTTTTGCTTTGTGTTTCTTAGGGGAATGCCGAAGTATGAAATCATATATTTTCTTTAAACCTCATTTTTTTTTAGAATCACCATATCCCTTAAGGGCCTCTGTAATACTGAATGGTCGAGCGTGTGGAAGATTAGTGCGCAAACGGTAGCTCAGGTAGATCAAAAACACACAAGTGAAAGTGTTGGGTAATATAGTATCAGCCATCACAGCCATTAACATTTCAGATGGGATTAAATTTCTCAGAGGACTGTTGAGTTAGCTGAAAAAAAAACAAAAAAAAAAAACGGTAGGCAATTGGCTCAGTTTTTCTCTCTCTGTAAAATGTGGCAGATTCAGATGCAATTGAAATCACAAAACGGCAGCAAACTAGTCCTGTCTGAATTTGACTTTAGAATTACGCCCTTAGGAGTTCAGATTCAAACACATTCACTCCGTTCTCATGACAGGAGTGACTATGCCGCAGTTTTCTGCTGTAAACTCACAGTACGTGTTTAGCTTGTTCAAATCCTTCAGCCTGGATTCTCTTTTCACAATTTCATTTTCTTGTCTTTTCTTAGGTGGTTTGTTTTGCTCAGAACCTGAAAAAGCAAAGTCCCTCCATAATTAAAAACGTCATTGACTTCAAAGATTACTGACTTCCATGACATCAAACAGGGCTGAAAACCTAAGAATCCACCTCTGAAACAGTCCAACGGAAAGTCGTACACAATCACACATGCTTCTGCTGAAGTTTTTAAAGGCATTCAATGAATGTTTAATCAAGTACACTTCATGTGCAACGATTTAAAGCTTCCAACATAGTAACAAGCCCATGAGGTCCTCTTTCACATGGATGTAAAGAGCTGGATCTGTCTGTCTGGGTTTCTCTACTCCTTCCCCTGCCTGTCTCTTTCACACAATTCTCGCCGCTTGCCTGTCCATCAAGCATTCACCCAGCCATCCATCTATTCATCTTTCTATCCATCAAATTCAGTAACTGCCTATATTTATTTCTATACGGGTGCTTTTCTGTTGATTTCTGTGTAGGCAGCTGTCTAGACACCTGTCTTCCAATTTTGGATCAGTTGCCTCTCTTCTTTAAGCATCTGAAAGCTGAGAGTAACATTCCTTTGTAGGCTTTTCTGCCTGAATGGGAATGCGTGCGCATCTGAGACTTCTTCCCCCCTCTGTGTGCGAAAAGGAGCCCTCAGCGTAGTTCTCGGTTTCCAGTTTTGAAGCTATATTCTAAAGGTTCAGGACAGCAAAGGTCATATTTTGCAAGTATTAAAAGGCCTGTCTTTAATTAGGAGCTCATAAATGTCAGCTCACTTTTTTCCTCGAGTGCCTCTCTGCACAAATACAGATCCACGTTTAGGGCGGCTTTAATTTCTAGAGGTTACTTCCCCTCTCTCCGGGCGAGACGGTCTATAAACGATTCCGTGCCATACGAAGAATGAAGCATTTAAGTTGTCATTTGCGGGGTTGTCCTCATTACTGAACGTCGCATCTGTGAGTTTAGTCAGATGGCCTGGTGCTTTGGAGCTTAGTCACTTTGCTAAAGTTCTAATTGGCGAACAGCAGAAAAAGAGATTTCAGCAGGTGTATAATGACTCTTTAATTAAGATATTCAATAAGTCCTTCCTCTTTTGGCACTGCTTTTAACACAAATGGGCAATTTTGAATAATTTGTAGCAATTGTAAATCCACAGCGCTGATTGACGTGATATAATAGAGATATAATTAGCTCTGTGTTTCCTCTGCGTAAATAGTAAGTAAGCATTTGCTATCTAAATTAATTTCGCTCTGTGTGAGAGGCATTTGCAATAGAACATGGCAATGTTCATGACACATATAACTTTTATGCAATTTCCCGTGATGAGAACAAAGCAACAACGTAAGAATTAGGTGTCAAACTGTCAACCTTTCTTTTCCTTTGTTTCACAATTGCGCATTTGTGATGCAGGAAAAAAAATCTGCTAATTGCAAAAATTAACCTCATTTAGCTGCTCATTTGTGCCAGTGAATAAATACATTAATAAAGTAATTTCTTTATGCATGAATACATGTAATTATGTAACATGTAACATAATACACTAGCATTCAGAAATTTGGGATCGGTATATACATATATGTTCAACACGGATACATTAAATTGATCAAAATTATATATTTTTTTCTGCTAGTTTTAAAGGAGAAGTTCACTTCCAAAACAAAGATTCACATGTAATGTACTCACCCCATTGTCATTCAAGATGTTCATGTCTTTTTATTCTTCTGTCGTAAAGAAATTATGTTTATTGAGGAAAACATTTCAGCATTTTCCTCCATATAATGGACTGATATGGTGCCCCGATTTTGAACATCCAAAATGCAGTTTAAATGCGGCTTCAAACGATCCCAAATGCGGTTGTAAACGATCCCAGCCGAGGAAGAAGGGTCTTATCTAGCGAAACGATCAGTTATTTTCATTTTAAAAAATACAATTTAAATACTCAAATGCTCGTCTTGCCTTGCTCTCGTTGAAAAACTCCAATCGTATTTTCTCCCTCAACTTCAAAAATCATATAAAAATCATCCCACATCGCTGCAGAAGTACCAACCTGATCTTTGCAAAGTTAACATGCAAAGAAGTTAACAAAAAAGGTAAAACTGCGATATAGGACGATTTCGAAGTTGAGGGGGAACATGAGATGGGGTTTTTTCGACATACCCTAACTGTCATGAACCGGAACAAAAACAGTTTAGGCAGGGTAAGACAAGACGAGCGTTTGACATTAAAAAGTATATAAATTGTATTATTTTTATGAAAATAACCTATCATTATGCTAGATAAGACCCTTCTTCCTCGGCTGGGATTGTTTACAACCGCATTTGGGATTTGAAGCCACATTTAAACTGCATTTCGGAAGTTCAAAATCAGGGCACCATATCAGTCCATTATATGGAGAAAAATGCTGAAATGTTTTCCTCAAAAAACATAATTCCTTTACGACTGATGAAAGAAAGACATGAGCATTTTGGATGACAATGGGGTAAGTACATTATATGTGAATCTTTGTTTTGGAAGTGGACTTCTCCTTTAACAGCACTTCTGAGTTGAGTTTGTTACTGCAGTAATTATATATTTGCATTTTCAGCTAAAAAAAATATAAGTCTGATTGCTTTCACACACTCCTCAGCACACTGCATGATTTGAGGTATCAAACTCAGTGTTTTTTCCCTTCGCTGCACCTGAGCAAAGGTGAAAATTAAACTATGGCGACAGGGGGTGTGGTATAGAGGGAAGCAACCTTAACATTTAAGGTTGGCATATGGTTATGTTACAACGTGCCCCTCACATGTTACAATGTACCCCACCTACATGGCCACCTACATGGCAAACGTATACACTGTAATTATGAAACCAAGCGACATATTTGTACTAGACAAGTGTGAAATTAACATGGATAAAAAAAAAAATTATACTCTGAACCCCACTTGGATTTACACAAACTGATAAATTCAAAAAGTGTTAGGTTGTGCCCTGCGCTCCCCTATGCCCGACTTTACGTGCCAAAGTTTAATATGTACTGTACGTTTAGGGGTTTGTTCAAATCCTTAACACTAAAAATAGCAATAGTGATCCATGCAAGTGTATCTTAGAGCCTGGCATCATGAGTCTGAATTGCTAAATGTAACAACCCTCTCTGTCTTATTTTCAGATTTTGCTAGAGCCGTTGCTGGGAGACCGGTGTCATACGCTGCAGTGCTGCGGATGAAGGCAGACAGTTCCTCGTCCTCCGTGCTCAACTCCAGGATGAGGTTAAGAAACAACCATGGAGTTGGATCTTCTAGCCAGGACTGGCCTCCCTTCGCCAGACACAGATACTCAGCTCTCAGCTCGCAGGAAGACTACAGGAGCGAAGGTGAGAATGAGGCTGAATCACACAATCCCTTGCCAATTCACAGACTCTCATTCTGGGCACTTGCAAACTCACTCTCACTGATCTGTGTTCTCATCACACTGGGGTGAATGAGTTCTGCTTTTACTTCTACCCAACTTCAGAAGTTTGACCTTACATTGAATTGCTCAAATACTACAGGAGGTCACTTAAATATGACTTTTTGTTCTGTGCTTTGAAACATGTTTTATTTAAAAGGCCAGACTTAACTTGACTAGCAAATGTGTAAGAGCATCTTCTTATCTACAAAGATCATTGCTAGTCAACAGAAAAAAGTGTGTTTTAGACTCAACACCTTTAAGACTGCTTTAGTCAAGCTTTTCCAGGTGGGTTTTGATGATTCACCAACTAGACCTGCCCCAGACCAGCACAAACCAGAAAGATTGAAGCTCCTCACTTGAGTTTTGGGGGCTTAACAACCAAGGACTGTGTGTTGGATTCTTGGGTTACACTGAAAGTGACCTAGACATCTCACTTGATGAATCATGTCTCTGTTCAGTTAGAGTTGACAGAGACCCTGGCCAAATGGAAATTGAACAGGGATCATTGAAACATCTCAGCACTTCCCACAGTCCCAGCCTTCCGTCAGCCTGACAACTGATGGATGCTGTTGTCACCAGGAGAAATATATATTTTCACAAGAGAACAAGACTGCATTATAAAAGAGACCTTTACAAATAAAATGAGTTCTGTCAGGGTTCCTGCTGGTTCGTTGAGCATAAATGTATTTGTTGTAACTTCAGAAACAAATTATTTTGCTGCTGTAGACTGTTTAGGTTATTTGAAGTACATTTGTTAGCACTGGGGGACAAGTGTTTTTGACGCTAGACAAAAAGTTTGGAATCGAGTCCGATTCCGATTCCTGGTTCTGGAATCGATGAGATTCGATTCCAAGAATCGATTCCTCACTGTTGTTTTCGATTCTTTTCAATTCTTGTTTTCTTTAGAGTGGAGGAACCTAATTTCGCCATGACCGTAAGATATAAAGGTCTTAGAAAGTAACCATATCATAATATTAAGCTTTATTTTAAAAAAATTATGATACATTTCTGTATTTAAATTAAAATTTTGTCTGCATTGCACATGAAATTAGTCATAGCCCACAGCGCAGCAGTGGACATGCGTTTATTGCATGAATGGAACAAGGCACATTTCAGCTGAATGATTTGTACTTCAACGCAGGTAGCCTATACTTTGCGCAAAATTAACAAACTGTACACTGAAACAAAATAACCAGAACAACAACAATGAAATAAGAGCTAGTGGTTTATCTGTCAAATCAGATGCTCTCAGACACTGATCTGTGCTCTCTGCATTTTCTTTCAGAATTATCATTGGCTGGTAGAAAGGTTAAAAATAGCATTTTATTTAAGATGGAAATAGGATCAAGACCCTCGATCACGTCATGATCTATTCTGTTGTGTGGCGCTCAAAACTGTGGACAATATAAGGCCGTTTCACCGTAAAATAACTTCTGAAACGTTTTTGATCTGGTTCATTTAAACAATCTATCCGAAAGAACCTTTTCGTGGAAACGAATCAGACTAATCACTATTAGCGAGCAAGGCTGCATCCTCAAACTCAGACGTACTCAGTACCGACTCCTTTCATTTAGTTTATTTTCGTAAATCAATGTTCAGCGACATTTGATAACAGCAGCAGAGATGTGCAGCCTCCGTATGATGCAGCCTTTCGTTTGAGAGATGCCCACAGATAAGCTTTGTTGAACTGAAAACGGCTATGAATGGGGAGTCGATTCCCCTTGATGGGATCGGTTGGAATCGACTCTCAATTGCCAACGCTTCGGAATCGATTCTTTTTGGAATCGACTCCCAGCCCTACTAGACACATTAACCAAACAGCTGTAAAAAAATAAATAAATAAAAAAATCGAAAGAAACATTGTCATATAGCGACACCAGCAGGTAAAGTTACTGTGGGAATCTGCATCTCTCTCACCTCCCTTAGCCCATTGAGTTTTAGCAAACTCCATAAAGCATGCCATGAGTTTGGTGGAAGGTAATGGACTACTTTCACAACTACTTCCGTGTTCTACTTAGTACGGCTCGGGAGTTTCTGGTTAGCATTCAGTGCACCTACATACAGACAGTTTCTCATGAGAATGCAGATTATTACTACTTTTTAGGGCTGGCATTTCTTAAAAAAATAAATAAATAAATAAATAATAATAATCATATTCTCTGCGTTAACATGAATGACCTTCTACCTACTGAAATGTTACTATAAATATATTTTCCTTCCTTATGTGCATTCTGAATAATACATTAACATATATTTCCCCACTTACCTGACACATTCTCATGAACAGTATTTTTATTTTACTGATCATATTTCATACCTGTTGAATGTACAGTTTTAAATGAGTTTGACTGATAAACACCCTTACAAAAAATTAACCATGGTTTTACTATAGTAAAAGTGCCATGTTTTCTCCATTTTTACCATTTGTATAACAACACTTTTACTACAAATAGCCTACCATTGTTAAATTATGGTCAGTGTAGTAAAAGCTGAGATAATTTGTGGTTATATGGTTCAACTTCAATTGCAATTGTTGGTTTATATTGGTTTAAAAATTCACGTTCCGTTGAGTTTGGAAAATTCTGCTCACAGTAATCATCAGAATATGTCTTCTGCTGTCTCTGAAAATTTCCGGATTTTAAAATCATCCTGTGAACTCTCATTTTATTAGGCGTTTAAGTCAACTAGATGATTACAGCACACTGAAAACTCACATAACTGGAAATAACTGAGCCGTAATATTTTAAAACAAAAGTGTGTCACGACGAATGAATGGGGGTAAAGTCACGTGAGAGGAGGCAGTGCCTCTCATTGCGATATGATTGGATAGCACTGGTTAAGGTCTGCTGTGACTGGTTCATGCGATTAATCCCGCCTCTTGTGTTTGTGCATGCTCTCGAATCAGTATGAATGAAAAATATAATGGTGTTAATGGAAAGACTCATTAAAGAAAAAAGTAAACAACTCACTCTTAGATACTTAGTTACGTCAAAATAAGACTTAAAATGTCATAAAAGTTAAAAAATAATTATAATGCTAAAAATAGCTGAACATACGTTCACACAGTAAATATATATTATTAAATTGTTACTGCCTTGAGTAACAAGTGTTAAGTCCATTTTGACAGACATGCAAAACAACCATGGGCAATAGATTGGAAGATAAAATGGTGCATGAATGGTTGTATAGAAAACATCAAAAAAAAAGGGAAATGTGGGTAGTCTAAACAAGTCTGTACTCCAAAATCATGTGAATGTCAAGCTAGTCGGAGCTGGTGGATCACCTTGGCATATCTGGTGGGTACCTGGTTGATGTGGTTAACCATAAACCTAAAACCAAATTTGAGCTGATTACACAGAGCTGATGCACAGACAACCCATAAATTCTCCAAACATCTGACGAGGTTATCAAGAATGTGTAGTACTTGGTTACTGGGAAATGTTTAACAGAGCATTCGTGGTTCAGTAGGAACAGATGAATAAGTCTGATTGGGTCAGAATGAGGTCACAGGAACTGTCTCATTCGAGAAAATGCAGTCTGTACCGCCAACTTGTCCGGATCACCACACTCCAACGGTTTAGGGGTCATCCAGGAGACGACAGGGGAGCCAGAACAGAGCCGTCACGCAAATGAGGTGTGCGCCGCTTCCTTCGCCACACCACGAGGACAGAGTAATTGTCAGCGAGATGTGTCCTCTCTGTGTAACCCGCACTCTTCAGGTTGTCGAGGAATTGTAATGCTGAAGAGCTCATGGGGGTACGCCAGGCTGCTGTTCTCCTGTTGAGGCTGACGGATCACAGAGCGCCTTTGAGATGACTGATTTCTCTGACATTATCAAGCTGCTAAATCATAAAACACTCAACGTCGCCCCATACTGTGACTACAAGCTGCCTCCGACAAGCTGCACAGCACCGCAGACAGATAGATACAGGATCCTCTTCACATACACTGCAGTAATTCTCAGCTGGTACTATTTAAAACACAACTTTTGTTCACTGTGTAAATGCGCAGTTGCTAATAAACAGCTCAGTGTGATCTCGCAGCTGATACAAAAGCGGGCCCACAATAGTTTTAGATAAGCATATAAAAGTCATAAAAGTGTGTGGGCAGCAGTAATTATTCCCTTCCCTATAGAGTGCATAATAAATAACAGCCTACTGTAGAGCACTGTATATACCTGCATTATTTTTTGTGTAGTAAGTAGATGTACTTTTGCACTGTTAGATACTGTAGCTATTAGCTGTACTACATTTGTGACAGCAGAAAATAACACTGTTGTAAATGCATAAATGGCTTTTGATAATGATAAACTATGATTAATAAGTCGAGTGGGTTGAAAATCTGCCTGAATAAGAAATGTGGAATTGCAGGTCACATTATTCTCTCAAAATGCACTCACTGAATCAGTTGAAAGGATTCCAGGGTTAACAATTCACTGGCTGAATCAATGAAAACAATTCTTTACTCATAAACTCACACACTTACTGAATCAGTCAAAGCAGTGTTAAGTTAAAAATTCACTTATTGAATTGGGGAAAGCAGTTATCGAGCTTGTGCTTTCGAATTACTTGGATTTTGAATCAATATCTCACTTGTCGAATCAGTAAAGTGGTTCTTGATTTAACAACTCTCTCATTGAATGAATTGCTTTAAATGGTTATTGAATGAAACACATGACTAACTTGTCAGCTACTTACTGAATCAGTCTAAGCAATTCAAAATAAACCACTCACACAAAATTCATTGAAGTAGTTGTTGAGTCTTATAGTACTCACTCTTTGACTGAAGTACTTGAGTATTTAAACCCTGAGTTGCTCAGTACAAAGCCAATGGGGGATGCTGTAAAAAAAAAAAAGGATCATACATAACATGAACATGTTTCAGCTAGCAAAATTCAAATAAATTATTTGTTTCAGTTAGAGATCAAATTACAGTATGTTGTACAGAAAATGCATCATATATGCACATGTAATCAGTATACACATGAGGTATTGTGCTATATTTTGGTTTGCAAAACTTTGCAACTTTGCAAATTTTGTTATTTAGAGCAGTTGGTTTCAATTGCAACAATTTACATAACATAGCCATGCTTAGAGCTTGAGATAGATGACATGGCTTGGTACTTGGCTATAGCTACTGGTCCTCCGGGGTCTGGTCATGTCACAAAGTTAACACAGTGTTTTCCGGAATCATCTAAATTGGTAGATGTCAGGTATAGTGGTTAGGGATGATTTGTAGAAAACAATCAACCACTGTTTTACCGTCTGAGCTTTAATTAAACTGATCACTCAGATTGGCATGTTTTGCATTAACTTTCACCACAGAAAACTGAAACAGCTCAGAATTTTATAACTTGTTGCATAATATGTTACTACATAATTTGTTCTGATTAACTGTGCTGTTTACACATCAAGTGGTTATTATTTTCAGTAAAGCACTCAATGTTTTTGAACTCTTTAATAGCTACCATGATTCCAAAGGTCATAACTTTTGATTGCTTTGAGCTATAAGCACATAATTTTGCTTGACATGATTGTGTGCACGACCAGTCGCCTTTTTGCAAGCAGCGTTAACATGAAAGTCTGCAAACATAATCCCAATCTATTTTCTTCAAATTTTCAAAGACATTCTATCAAATGACAGCATGCAATTGATCGTGCCTTGTTTTTTGTAGAGTTACAAGCACAAGTATGACACTTGAAGTTGCTCTACGTAACTGTCTGACTTTAACTGTTAGGTGCTTTGATACAGCACTGTCCATTAGCCAGGCACCATTATTTTTCACAATGTGAAGAGAATGGCTTTCGCCAAAGAGTAATCTTTTGCCAACCCACTGTCACTGCCCTCACATAAACTGTCAAGACCCGGTCCTATTTTCAGATACCACACCGTTGTACACTCATTATAAATACAGTGTGGGCCAGTGGAGAGACCTTGTTTAAGATGATACCTGAACAGGCTGTACCTGCTCAAACAGAGCTGAACAATAGAAGAGAGTGAACCTCGGCACTCTACTATAATTGCTTTTCAACTTTTAGACATATACAGCGGCTTCATGATGTGCACTCAAACATGTCACAGCCTATCTGTGAAATTGTGTACTGCCATGAGCACTCCCTGTTTAATAGTGAAGGAACGAACGGTTGATTAAACTCTCAAAGGCATTCACTAGGCAGGAAATCTGACGCCTCGGGCGAGGTTTTTCTCGCTTGAAGAAATGGGCCTTGTTATTTGAGGCTTTTGTTTAATTTGAATGAACAATGCTTTTGATGGTTGGTCATCTCTATGTCGCACAGCCAGCAGACCATTAGAAAGGAGGAATAAGAAAGTTAAACTGGAACAGTTTAGACTGGAACTTGTGCCTCGACACGAAGAACTCTGGGAAGTGTGAAGTCTTCCATTTCTGTTTGTTTTAAAGAATAATGAAAACTGTCATCATTCACTCACCTTCATGTTGGACAAATGTAATATGTAAGAAATGTAATCAAATTGGAACAACAGGCTTTCAGATACCAAAAATCACAAAGAAAAGTAATCCATAAAACTAAATAAGACAGATGATGTCTTCTTTTTTGTATATTTTATTAAATATTTTTGGGTGAGTCTGACTTGACAAGTAAAGGTTTCATGCTTTTGCCCAACAACAAATTACTTCATACTTTTTCCAAAACATTTAGGGAGAGAGAGCACCTGTCCGCCAGCTCTGCTGTGCTTCAGATTAATTCCAAAGAGTGATTTGTTTCCCGCTGGAGACCCAGTTTGCTGACAGGAGACTGCACAGATTACTGTTTCCTCACTTCCAGAGGAAGAAAGGCCACTTTTTCCAGCCACTTGATAATTTCTAAATTGTGAGAAATATCCTCCTGTCTCAGCTACCAAAACTAGGTTAAAGGCCTATATCTCTGTTAAATGGTAGAGTTGTGCTAGTAACAAACATGCTTTTAGATACAGTAGTACCATGGTAGTATTTGAAGTACACTGGAGTATGAATGAATTTTTGTATCATTGTATATGTCAATGTATCACAATTGTAATAAAAAAGTTAAAACGACTTGTACCGCCAAGATAATTATATATTTAGAAATATTTATTTATTTATTCATACATTCATTCATTCATTTCCCTCTCTGTACCATGGTAACGTTAAGGGACTGTAAAGAACTTTTTAGGGAGAGCTTTTTGTAATGCTGAAATCATTAACTCATCATACAAATCAGACAAGTCTTAAAAATCTCATAAATGTATGAGGTGGTAAGGGGGGCCTTTTACCCCACACACAGGGAAAAAGGCTCACCAGCATGGGGTAAAAGAAATACAGTATTGATACAAATACTTTAGCTAAAATAAGGTTTGTTTGTTTTGTTTTTTGTTTTGTTTTAAATAATGTAGAAGTTAATACTTGTTTAAAACAACCACTTTTAAACCCTGAAAATTGGCTGAAGCAGTTATGAAATCCGGTTACACTGTGGTCGACTTTGCGCTGCTGCTCACGATCGCTTTAAGGATCAGACAGTTTTGCACGTGTATGTTGAAAAGCAGATGTTTTGGAAAGTGCTACACCACGTTTTTCTGCCATCTAGTGGTTTAGATGAAACTAATATCAAAGGCACATTATACCTCAGGGTGGCTTTGGCCCCATTGTAACCTACTTTGTAAATATGATAGGTTTATAATAATTATTCAGTTATTACCCCTGGTGTACTTGACACCGACCAAACAGAGATAGTTAACTGAAGTGTTTTTTTCCCCCCTCCACATGCACAGGCACCTCATCTGAGCTGTAAATATGCTGTATGTTTTTACACAGATGTGACATAAATGTATTGACATGAATTCACAACAGCGGGAATCTGTGGATCAAACATGAATGTTGATTCGCATGCTGATTGTCAGAGCCGCTGTAGCCTGACAAAGTAGATTTTAGGTCAACTGCTTTCTGCGATCTAAGGATTTCTTTTCATTCTTTGACATCACTACATGTGGGTGGAGCCCGGTCTAACAGTTCATGCGGGAGCCTCGAGATTGGGGGTGTGAAAGTGTTGTAATGTTGTTACAGTTTGTTAGTGATCTAATCTTGTAATTGTATCACCAAATGTCATCTTTCAAAATTTCTGTGATTGTTAAACCCTGAAAATTGGCTGAAGCAGTTATGAAATCCGGTTACACTGTGGTTTGCCATCATAATAACATGCTTCTGAATGTAGTCAGAAATTGTGTAGCAGTAACAAAACATTGTGCCTGAGGGCTGGCATACATACAGAGAGACTGCATTCATTGTGCTGGGTGATGGCTTGTATAGTCAGAAAAAGGGCAAGATATGTATATGTTACCAGAATAGCAAAGATTGATATGTTGCAATGCTTTGACTTATTAACAAGGGTGTATTTAACCACATCACGTTCCCAAAAAATGAGTCTTTTTTCGTGTCACCATGTGTATTTTGAGCGTCAAATCAGCATGTTAGAATGGAGGGTCATGACACTAAAGACTGGAATAAGGGTATAATATAAATATATTAATATAGTTTTCTATTTTGATGAACTTCAACCTGTAATTTATTCATGTGATTTATTTAAAGAAGAGATTGAGAAGAGATAAGAGATAAGAGAATATTTTAAAAAGAGAGATTTAATAAGATATTTAAAAAATGCATTATTAGTAGTAGAATTCACATATTTGTGTTTGTGTATAATGTCTTCATGTCAGACATGATTTATTTAGTTACAAAAAAAAAAAAATGTCATATGCAAAAATCCCTTAATATTGTGTCAGAGACATTTGTGTTCCTCTGTCTAAGAATGATCCCTAATTACACAATGCTTGTCCAAGCTACACAGATCTGTAAATAATTCACAGAGACTGTTCGGTGAGTAGAGGTGTTGAGGAGACGGAAGCAAGCCAGGGAGCATATGGGCCGAGTGGGAGTGTTTGTGCGGGGGAACGCTCTTTAATCTCAAAGGCCCACAGTCAGCCGAGAGGCAGTGTTAGAGTGAATCGAGTGCTGCTTTACATAAAGATTCCCCATTGTTGTCAGTACAGATGTGCTGAAAATATAGCTCACTATCAAATTGATCAAATTAAATTTTGCACTTAGCAGCATGAATTGAATGAGGGTCTCTTCTCTCACAATGTTGAGGGTTCGTTTGAAGGTAGATTCAAAGTCATATGTTTTGTTTTTTTGTTTTGTCACATGCTGGGTGTTACTTTTTACCTTAACAAAACTAGGAAAAAAATAAAATAAAATCTGAAATAAAATAAAAATACAAGATACTGTGCATTATTTAAAAAGTCAGAATTGTGAAATAAGTTACATTTTTCTTTTTCCTTTTTCCTATTCATTCATTCATTCATTCATTCATGGTAGAAAGTTTCCATAATTTTCTCCTGGTGAGAAAATTAGTCAAAAAAATCCCACAGACTTTAACTAAAGGACCAGAGTGATATCTACTCTCCTAAAGTTTCTAACAGGAGGGTTTTGCAGAGATGCTTTAGGGCCGTATCATACACCCGTCGCAATGCGACGCCAGGCTAGTTTCAGCCAGATGCAGTTACCATGTCCAGCGCCACATTGTTTAAATAGCAAATGCACTTGCTCTAAAGTCAATGGGCCTCAGTCATGAAACATGAGCAGAACAAATTTTTGTGTAAATCATTCATAAAGTCGTACTGACGTAAACTTTAGAATTCATGAAAATGTTGGTATTTTCAAAATGTTAGATGTTAGAAAAAATGTACACCTGCTCCCTACCACATGTAAATGGTGTGTAAAACGTTCTTTTTGGCAAACTGATGACACTGAATTTTGATGCACTGAAGTTTATTGCCCTTGCCCTCGTTTTGATTTTTTTTTTCTTTGTAGTTGAGTTGATAACTGTAAGACACAGAGCTTGTCACTGTCACTATTGACCCAACCATTAATAGAGGAGGGGCAGGACAAATACCGACCAACCATCCTACTTGTACAACGACTACCTACAACAACAGAGAAGTCCATATTACTGGTTACTGCTTTTTTATATTTAGTAAAATTCTTAAAAATGAGATACTAGCAATACGTTTCTGCTGTCGCTACTATCAAATCATCAAGTGTCTCAGCTGGAAAAATGTTGTGCCACCAAAACGTTTTCAAGCGCCACCAGCTGGTCGTTTTAAGAAGTCGTTTTTTTTTTTGTTTTTTGTAAGTTGGCTAAAAACTCTATGGTGGACACATGCTATTGAATATTTATTGTTAGGCATATGTCCTCTTAGTCTTTTTTGCATTTATGCAATATACTGGAGCCAAACCTGAGAAAGTAGACCAGAATATTTCACTGCGTTCCTGGACACGTAAATTTGCGTAGCTGTAATTCATAAGCGGGGATTATGCTAACATACAGAAGACATACAGAATATCTAGAGTTGGGGAACTCCAGAACCCATTTCCACTGTATATATAAATGTTTCTGTAATGGGAAGTTTCCATGAATATTAAATGTTATTTATGGAACCATGGATGCTAGTGAAGAACCTTTATGTTTAAAAGTGTAGAGACAAGAATATCATAGAGACTTAAGGTTAAAATCTTTTGACCTGTGTTTTTCAGGACCACCCAGAACACCTCAGCAACCACATCAGTGGCATGGGAAACATGCACAACACCCATATTGTCACACACATAGTATAGCGTTTTATTTACAAATTCTACCGTCATGTCATTTTCTTGGACTTGTTCCTGTTTTGTATGTCCTGTTTTTGCTAACACTGAATTCAGTGTTAGACTTGTGCAAATGCATTCCTTCCCTTCAGATCTGATATCGTCCTCTCCTGTCAGGATGTGCCAGTTTTTTGGGGGAAATATCGCAACAGACTGTGATGTTTGAAAAATGTGTTTTTGTCCTGGCAATGATGCAGGTTGTAGCAGAGACCCCAGTCACCGGTTCTTTAAAGTGTCTGGCTACACAGACCGTAGATATGAGGCTGGTGTGCTGACACCTGTGTAGAGAGCAGCTCGAGACAGTGACGATGTTGCAGCCTGTACACACTGGGATTTATTATGCATGCAGCACAGAGCATAAATAATAGAGCCAGAGCTTAGATAGCTCACTCCCAAGCCGCTGCAAATGACTAGGTTATGCTTGAACTCTGCGCCCACAGGTCCTTCATCTCTTCTCTCTTTCTTTTGTCTAATTCTGTTCCTGCTCAGAAACATTTGCCAGATTTAGCCATCGCATAGCGGATGTCGAACAGGGGGCGGAGAGCCGTTCATGCAGCCCTGATGATTTCATGAACAGCATCCTCACAAAAAGCACCGTGGTACACTTACTTTAATATATACGCTAAATGATATTCTTATGCATTTTTATACATCTTAGAAAAGTCATTGATTTTTACTGTGAATGATGACACGTAGACTGTTCCAAAATGATGGACGTGTCTACGTGTAACGGTACACAGAAGTCACGGTTCGATATGTACTTCAGTTTTGAGGCCACAGTCCAATACAAGTTCGGTACA
>JAHKKF010512984.1:4041-22238 GCA_019740295.1 Labeo calbasu | reverse complement strand
CAGCCAGCCGGGTCAAAATAACCCAGCATGTGTTCTGTCCAATATTTACCCAGTGCTGGGTTGACAAATAACCCAAAATTCGGTTGTTTTTAACCCAGCATTTTCAGACTGTATTCAAAAATGTTTTGAATAATCTTATATTTTTTGATTTTCAGCTTTAATTTTAGTTTAATTTTTAGTCATTTTGTTATGAGTATTTTATTATTTTTAAATATTTTAATATGTAAACTTTCTTTTAATTTTACTGTAGAAACATGCATTTTCTGTAACGCTGATTTGAGACGTATTGTGGAAAGCATTTTTATTTCAAGTTTAAATTTAGTTCATAATAGCACAGTGATATATATACTTTCATACAAACTGCTCTGAATACTGGTACATTTCCTTTTCTCCAATATTCATGTAAAATAACTAAAAATATTGATATCAAAATATTGCAGTTCTGTGGAATTTTGATTTCCTCTTTGCCACTAATTGATAGCATTTTCTCTCTTTCTATAAGGAAAATATATTCACGAAAACTCTTATTTAGTTGGATGCGTGAAATGCATATTTAACCAAACCAAAGCACGACCTCCACTGCCCCGAGATGCCACACCTGACACCAACCGTATCAGTCAAAACCTCCATGTCACAAAAAGGCTTGATGGAGCAGTCACTCCACTCTCCATAATTATAAATATAGACATTTTCCCTGTCAGTCAGATCAGCACTGAGGATGTAATGGGCGTTGAGTTAATTGCTGAGTGAGCCACAGCAAGAGAAAGAGAGAGAGAGAGAGTGAGCGGGGTACTAAACTGAAAACTGTCATTTCTGCCAAGCCCCTAATCATTTATTCTCCATTTTCGACCATGTTACTAAAACTCTTTCCCACTTATTACATAAATTGCAATTAGAAGTCATCATGACATGCTGCTGGGGGTCCTGACCTGTAATGGCTCCTAACACAGAGAAACCTTATTATCTGTCAAGAGGTGCTTTGGCATATGCCAGCGTTTTCTCGCTCTTTCTGTGTGACATGCTCCGATAATCTTTTGACTTCCTGTCTTCTGTAATTTAGACTTATTTAAGGAAGATTATTTTACAGGCTTATGAGTGGAATAATTTTAGTTCCTTTTGTCAAATGAGAAATTGCGTGTCACGAAGAGTTTACCGAGTCAAACAAGAATCAATGCGCATGGAAAGGTTAGCCACCTGGAACAGAAGCAGCATGCGAAATGTTGCCGTCACCTTAACAAAATGCAGTGCCGTGGTCGATCCTCACATCGAAAATTCGCAAACTGCAAAGTGAAAGAAAAACATGCGGTAATGATTTACTGCAAACTGATCTACACACACAAAAAAATCAATTCTGTCATCATTTACGCACCTTAGATGTCATCCCAAACCTTTATGGCTTTCTTTGTTCTCTGGAAAACAAATAATGAAAAGTTAAGGGTTCAGTGTTGTTTTGGACCTGACTGACGTTCACTGTATGGGCAGGTTTGAGTAAATGATGACAGATTTTTCTATTTTGGTTCAACTATCCCTTTAATTACATATAGTAAATTAAACATTAGTGTTCAGGCAGCTAGTTAATTTAAAAAGGACATGGATTATTAATTATCGCAAATGGATCGTGATGCTTCCATCAGCCTGTGAGACAGGACATTTAACTTGAAAAATATACTCACAGTGGACTGTAAACATATTATATTAAGACAAAAAATGCTCATTTTGTCTTTGAAAAACTCATTTTGACAGCCAGCCAACAATATAGCTAGAAATAACACTTCCTGTCGTGAAAGAAACTGACTGTAACAAATGTTGCCACAATCAACACATCATTTGTTTGGGGAAATTTGTCTGCTCTCTGACAAAGCGGTAAGCCTGTGTGGGTCTAATTTGACCTAAAACAAGCAGTACTATTAGTGATCTCTCTAATTGAATCGAGTGATATTGGTGGCCTTCTGTATGGTACTACAGCAGTGATGAACACACAGTTGCTCTATGCGTGGGAGGCGAGCATCAGCTGGCCTCTCTCCTAGCAACTACAAGTCCTTGAGCCCTTCTGTTTACAAAATGCCGGCACACACGGAGGTGCATGAACACAGTTGGCCCACTCAAGCCTGGTCAGAGTTATTTGCATCCTAATGTGTAAGTTTCAATCTAAATAAAAGGCATTTAATGAGCCACTCAACTCTGTCTGGGAAAACGCTATAACTGGTGTGCCCTTGTCAGTGTGACTAGTAACACTAGTGGGCAACACTAACTCCTCTCTAATCAGTTTAGCAAAGATGCTACATGCAATAGGACAATATTAATTTTATGTTTATAATAAAGTCTCTCATGCTCACCAAGGCTGCATTTATGTGCCCAAAAATACAGTATAACAATATTGTGAAGTAGTATTACAATTTAAAATAACTATTTTCCATTGTAATATATTTCAAAATGTAATTTATTCATGTGATGGCAATTCAAAATGATACCATTCAAATGTTTGGGTCATGTTTGCATGTTTTTAACAGAAACTATTGGTTTTATTCAGCAAAAATGCATTAAATTGGTCAAAAGTGAAAGTTAAAACATTTATGATGTTACAAAAAAAGAATGCCACACAAAATATTATGCAGCATTAAACATTGATAATCATAAAAACAGTTCTGTTATGACAACTCTTGGAGGAATTGGCATGGTAATGTACATGACAATGTTAATGTATTTGGTCTTGGCGGAACAGATCTGCTATGCTGCTGCTGCTGCGGCAATGCAAGTACAAAGACTTGCTTCTGCCAATACATCCACAACATGCTGCTGCGAGCATGTAAGAAATACTGCTGCTGCACATATAACATACATGAAATAACCCCCATATAGCACATATGAAGCACCTCGTATCAGATCTATACAGGTGGAGCTGGGGAAGGTGGAGGGTTTCTGAAGCAAGCTGCAAAACTGCACTATTCATATATTTGGACGTGACGTGTGGCCAAGTATGGTGACCCATACTCGGAATTTGTGCTCTGCATTTAACCAATCGAAGTGCACACACACAGTAGTGAGTGAACAAACACGCGCACACACACTGTGAACACACACCCGGAGCAGTGGGCAGCCAAATTGCTATTGCTGCGGCGCCTGGGGAGCAGTTGGGGGTTCGGTGCCTTGCTCAAGGGACTCACCTCAGTCGTGGTATTGAGGGTGCAGAGAGCGCTGGTTATTCACTCCCCCGCCCTTCAATTCTGGGACTCGAACTTGCAACCTTTCAACAAGCCCGACTCCCTAACCATTAGGCCATGGCTGCCCCAGTTGAATGGTGCTTCAACGGGGAATGGTGCTTTGAATATCTGAATAAATATTTGAATGTTGAGCAGCAAGCTCACTGGCTCATTGGCTACCGATACAGGAAAGAACCAATCAGCTGTAACGTGATAATGATGTCGTTATGTCAGATTGAGTTAGACCTATCGGACTGCGTCATCATAGAGTTTCATGCCAGAACTTTGTATTTATATCATGACAACTCTCTGAAGATTTTAGCATGGTAATGGATATGATATGTTAATGTATTTGGTTTTGGCGGAATAAATCTGCTACGCTGCTGAATTGCTGCTGTTTTTGCAGATTACTGTTGCTGCTGCTGCTAAGCAAGTACAGGAACTTGCTACTGCCAATACATACGCCAATATGGTGCTGTGAGTATTTAAGACATTCTGCTGCTTCACAAATAGCATATATAATAACCCATAACAGATCTATACAGGTGGAACTGGGGAGGTGGAGGGTTTCACAGGAACTCTGAAAGCACGCTACGAAATGTTCTAGTGAATGCTAACCAGCCAATTAAATGTAAAGCAGCAAGCTCATTAGCTATGTATGCAACATGAACCAATCAGCTTGTGCCAAATTATTAACGCTGTGAATGTCATCAGTCTGTGCCATCTAGAGTTTCTAGACCGACAATAACTGAGCACCAATAATAATTAAGCGGCAAATCAGCATATTAGAATTATTTCTTAAAGGAGAAGTTCACTTCCAGAACAAAAATGTGCAGATAATGTACTCACCCCATTGTCATCCAAGATGTTCAAGCATTTCTTTCTTCAGCCGTAAAGAAATTATGTTTTTTGAGGAAACCTGCATTTTGGACATTCAAACTCGTGGGCACCATAGAAGTCGACTATATGGAGATAATTCCTGAAATGTTTTCCTTAAAAAACATAATTTCTTTACGACTGCAGAAAGAAAGGCATGAACATCTTGGATGACAACGGGGTGAGTACATTATCCGTAAATATTTGTTCTGGAAGTGAACATCTCTTTTAAGGATCATGTGAAACTGAAGACAGAAGTAGTGATGCTGAAATTCAGTTTTGCATCACAGGAATAAATTACATTTTAAAATACATATTTATGTATATATATTCTATATATTCATATTAAAATATATTTTCAAACTTTTGACAAGTACTGTACATGTATATACAATATGATTTGTGGTTGATATGGTGTTGTGAAGGTGTTCTGAGCAATTTGACCTGTTGCTATATTGTTGCTGATGCCTTTTGGTTGGTTGTTTTGCACAATGAAAAGAGCACACCTTATGAGTGTTTTATATTTTGCTCTCTAGACTGTTTTTTTTTTTTTTTTTTTGACTGTTATAATACTAGGCATAAAATTACAATGACAGGGGGACTAAAGTTTAAGATGGGCCAAAAGGAATCCCCTAGAAGCCAAAAATAAAATAAATAAATAAATAATAAAAATAATAAAACAAACAACTTGGCAACAGCATAACTTTTAAGAAATAGTAAAAATCTAGTAGATTAAATGCCTACACGTGGTAACGTGCCATTAGTCATAACGCTTATGTAAAACAGAAACGAAATATTCTAAAAGCCTCTTACACTGTTTGAAGGATGCCCCATATGGTTTTGCGGAAGTATTTTGGCGGAAACTATGGTTACCATGGCAATTTTTTTTTTTTGTCAGGGTATCGACTCTGTTCCACACGACCCGTAAACGAAAATGATTTTATCTATATTTCAGAGTGTAAAGAATTAATCCACAGCACAGAAACTTTGACATTCACATCCCCGTTCGCCATTGCAGCATCATCTGAGCCTCCGTGATGAAGGAACCAGCCAGGAGGCGGTGTCTGATCAGAGCCCAACATTAAACATATCTGACGTCTATATCTCCATCATCATCATCATCGCCTCTCAATGTCCAAATAACTCTTTGCATTTCCGTGCTAGCGTTTTTGCTTGAATTTCGCGTTTTTCGTCTGTTTACCCTCTGAACGTCTTTAGGGATCTGAAGTTTGCCTCAGTTTGCGCAACCGGTGTGTGAACTCGATCAAACAGCCCGATCTGATCGCTGTCCAGACGTGATTGTGCGTTAACACCAGGGATTCATATGAGCGTGCCTCCGGTGATCCGACCGCCGAGCCCCCTCCCGGGGTCGCAAGGCATTTCCTTCCAAATCCAGATCGGGTTGAGCCGGGAACCCGTCCTGCTGGACTCCGGCGAGTTCAGCCTGGCGCAGGTCCGAGAGATGGCATGCTCCATTGTGGACCAGAAGGTAACACTTTCCATATTCCTCATGTTTCATTCATTGCCGTTCACGTAAAAATGCCATCGATGTAATCGTCCTAAATAACGAAAGAAGTGACCGTACGGAGTTTGGAAATAACTTTTAGCCTACTTGTTAGACTACTTACACATTTCGTGCTAATTTTCTTTTCAAACTCACTGAATTTTGCGTTACCACGAACTTAAAGGCTTTATTTATATATTGTTGTTGTTTTAAGGCAGCCTCTGTATATGATAGCCTAGTAAAATATCTCCCTACTGGATTTTACCCGTGAATTTATTCATTTAGAAGTCTGTCAAGCAAAACATACAAGCTTACAAGTAAGCTTTAAACTTTCAAAAGATAAAAGAAAGATAGAAAATGGCGGTTAAAATGAATTCTGTCATACTATGAGTATACTCCATAAAGTGAAGCAGCAGAAACACACTTGGATGTGTAGCATCATTAAGTGTTCTGCATTGTATTTTCCATTGACAGCGATGACGACGTGGTGACGTCGGGCACTTATTGAACTAGTGAAGGGCTTGTACTAACACACAGCATCAGAGCACTGCAGGCCTGTCTCTCCCACTCAATTGCATTCTTTCAAAACTATTCAGTGGATTGTGTCCAGAGCTTTTATGCTTTCTTTGTTGATGTTTGGGATATACTACAGTGCAAGTTTATGTTATACTGAGTGAACATCAAGGCAAGATTTATTTTGGCTCACCTGATAAAACGGTTGTATAACATGGCCTTGAACTTCATATATAAACGGTGCATTTTAAAGAACAATGTGAGAAGTGTTAAATATTCATATTAACTGGATAGAGATTACTAAACCAATACATAATACCTGCATTGTTGCTATGGAGTTTTTTCTTTTCTTTCCTTTTTTTTTTTTTTGCAATGACTAATACTGCTGTGACAAAATTACACTGTAAATTTATAAAAAGGAGAAGTGACAGTGGCATTGAATTAAGCAACCGATTAAAACATTCTGAGATTTTGGAATATATCCATATCAAAAATTACCATTTATTTAAAATATTTATATGTAAGACAAGAATATTTGAATTTGTGTGTTCTTAAAAGTGCTGTCAAATTGATTAATCACAATTAATCACATCCAAAATAAAAGTTTGCATTTATATAATATATGTGTGTGTACTGTATATATTTTTATGTATATATAAATACACACACGTACCAAATATTGGTTATACTTTATTTTAAGGTGTCCTTGTTATAGTATAATTATACATTTAATTACTGAGTAATATTAATTAACTACATGTACGTACTATATGGTTAGGGGATATTTATATATATTTATATATATATATAATATCGATTAATCGTGATTAATCGATTTGACAGTGCTATTTCTTAATATTTTATTTTAGAATTTCATATTATTTTGGCAAAATCTACCACTTGTGACCTACTGAAGCAAACCGAACTGTAATATAGTGAACAAGACATATTGACTTTTTGTCCTTTTTGAAGCTTAAAAGTCGTTGATTACTGTCTACTCTTGTTGTATGGAAATGAGCATTCTGATAAATAACATTAATATGTTTCATTCTGATAAATGGATATGGTTTTAACTTTATTGTGTTTGGAATGACATGAAAGTGAAAGTCACATCTGACAACCTTCATGCAGTAAAAGAGCATTTGAACTCATAAGTACTTGTAATAATTCTTCTGTGTAGATTCTTATTCTCAAAAATCGCATAACACAGCGATAACACAGCAGTCATATTGTCACCACCACCTTAAAAGGCGCATTCAATGACATCTGCACAGTTATTAATATCTTTTGGCAAAATGCGTATTCTGTTTTGTAAGCACCTGCGCTGTGACACATCACCAGAACAATACTAGCTCCATAAATATTACTCATTGTGCACGTCTTACAAAGTTTGTGACGAGATGTGAGGTGTTGACAACAACATAATTTCCCACCATTATCAAACATCGTTTTCTTCCCAAAAACTCCTTCCCTCCCTTGAGGCTTCCTAGTTTATTCTGCGATACAAAGTGCAGAGGTTGCAGTCTGTAGTGTTTTAAGACGTACAGGTGTTAAAATACAGAGCAGTATTTTGATAAGCATAACAACAACAACAAGCATCATGTGACACTTAACAAGAAACACCTTTTTTTTTAGGCCTGACGTTGTCAGTGTATGTGTTTTGGAAAATAGAAGTACTTGTTTAAATATATTTAGAAGAAAAAAATGCGAATGAGAACAACAGCAACCTGAGCTCCTTCAACGCCTTGTATACACGTTCTCAGATGGGGAGGCTCTCTTGAGCATAAGCACTCAGAGCATTTAACACTTTAAATAGTTCGATGTGAGATGTTGAATAAGTGTGTATGAGGTGAAGGTGACATTGTTGTGCAGACAGTCTCAAACAATTCTGTGCTTATATTGTTTCGTTGTACTGTATGTGTTGGAATGTGTTCGCAGGATGGAGTGAGCAAGTTCAGTTTCGTATGTCTAACCGCAGTAGTGTTCACATGGAAAAGAACATGTAGTTCAGATGTAAATGTTATCAGACAACCCAGAGCTGTCACTTTGAGTCACACTTCATTTCCTTCTCTTTTCTTTTATTGTTACATATAGGGTAAGTCTGATGTGTGACAACATATGTGTGACAACAGATGAATGTAATCCTAACAATAGAACTGCTCAGTTCCTTCGTATGTTTAATTCCCTGTCGTACTACAGGCAGACTTTGTCTTTAAAGGAATAGTGACAATAAAAACATGCTTTTCTCTCAACACAAAAGGAGACATTTTAATAGTGATTTCAAGGGTTTTCCATGCAATTACAATGAATGTGGACTGGAGCTTTCAAATATAAAATGTCTAAACTATTCTAAAAGTAGTCAATGCAACTTATGTGCAATAATATGACTTGATAAACATATAGGTTAGACTGGTTTTGTGGACTGAATCAAATGATTCATTAAAAAGATCTGACTCAACAGAACAATTCATTCATGAATTGGACATCACTGCTGCTCTCTTTACAGTTATTGGCATCACTGGTTCCGTTAAGAACTTCTAACATCCATTGAACCTTTCCAAGGCACTAATGTTGTTTTGACAACTGTTTACTGAAAAGTTCTTTGGGGAACCTAAAATGGTAACTTTCATTATACTGAATAGGACATCAGGATATTTTTCAAAAATTCACCTTTTGTGTTCCACAGAAAAAAGTCGAACAGCTTTTGAACGATATGAGGGAACGTAATAATAACAGAAGCTTCATTCAGGTGAACTGTCGCTTAAGGACAAGATGTTCTACACATAAGCTGGCCTTGGCAATCAACTTCAGCTAGTTATACTTCCATTTGGCCTCTTTGCTTTGCTGCTTTGTTATGATACAAGTTAAGGTCTAAGCCAGAGAGCAGTTTAAGTGCAGCAGAGGATAACAAATGTCTCTTGAGCTGTAAGGATCAACGACCACCCTAAGTCAAATCTCAACAAAGCATTAAAGGTGGAGCAAGACTGCTTGACCATGAACCAACTTAAAAAGTAATAGAATTTCTATCATAATACAGTATGCAAAGCATTCATGCAAAGCTAATGTGATGGCTATAAGTTTATCAGTGCCAAGATTTATATAAATGTATATAAATTTATAACTAAAGATGTTGTAATGAAAAAATATTCACGGCAACTGGAAGACTGAGGTCAAATTAAGGTGATAAAGGTCAGATTGAGGGAAGCATTTTAAAGGGATAGTTCATCCAAACATAAAAATTCTATCATTAATTACTCACCATCATGGTCCAGAAAGGTAGTAAGAACATCTTTAAAATAGTCCTTGCGACATCAGTCGTTTAATTTTAATATGAGGAAGCTACAAGAATACTTTTGTGTGCAAAGAAAAGAAAAATTATGACTTCACTGACTATTCTTATTACCTTTCTGGGCCTTGAACTTGGTAGTTGCGTTGCTGACTATGCAGGGTCAGAAAGTTCAAGGATTTCATGAAAAATATCTTAAAGGGATACTTCAACTAAAAATAAAAATTAGCCTATTATTTACTCACCCTCCAGGCACTTCCAAGCTTTAGAATGGTGATAGACGGGTGTTTCTCTTCATCAGTCCAAAACAAGTCCAATAAAGTGCATCTATCCATAATAAAAAAGTGCCTAACACGGTTCCACATGGTGAATAAAGGTATCCTGTAGCGAATCGATGCATATTTGTAAGAAAAATATCCATATCTAAAACACAATAATCACTTTAATTTAGCTTGCACTAACAGTTGTACACGGAAGCCGCTCCGAGCAGTGGCGTAATACGTACTGTTAAAGTGCTGGTGAGTCTCGTGAAAACCAACGTTTGTTTACAGGAGCAAAGGAAACAAAGTTTCCTGACTTTAGCTTTTGGTTTATATTGAAATCCTCTGACATTTTTATTTACAAATCCTTGTTCTGAACTTCTAATTCGTGGCCGTTGTTTTGTTTTGGGTTCTCTATGGCGCGTTCACGTGCGTCACATATTACGTCATCTGCCTGGAGCTGCTTCCATACTTTACAGCCGATTGGCGAAAACTAGAGTGAAGTAATTATTTTTAAGTTTTAGTTTTAAGTTTTAGATATGGATATTTTTCTTACAAAAATGCATTGATTCACTATAGGGGGCCTTTATTCACCCCCTGAAGCCATGTGAGGCACGTTTTATTATGGATGGATGCACTTTATTGGACTTGTTTTGGACTGATGAAGAGAAACTCCTGCCCAATGCCGTGATAAAGCTTGGGAGGGGCAGGATAACTTTTAATATAACTCTAATCGCTTATGTCTGAAAGTAGGAAGTTATATACACCTAGGATGCCTGCAGGGTGAATAAATAATGGGCTAATTTAAATTTTTTGGTGAACTATCCCTTTAATTTGTGTTCCGAAGATAAACAAAGGTAATTAATGACAATTTTCATTTTTGGCTTTATTTTTGAAAGCATAATGCATTCTGATTGGCTGTCAAGGTTTGTATCATTCATCACCTGGAAAAAATTGCAGTTGTGGTGTGGATTTCACTATTCTTCTAGTCACTATATCTTTATTGTTAATGTTATAGTTATCAGCTTTGGTGTGAATGGCCTTTACTCAATTTAAATGATTCAAAATCACATTCTGGGAGATTACTTAAAATCGCCTTTGATGAAATGACTGAGTGGTTCCAGCTTGGAAGACAAATGGCGATATTGAAAATAAACTTAAATTGAAATATAGGTTTCATAGGCAGAATCACTCCATACATTTACACTAAGAAGCATATAACAAAACTAGCAACAAAGGGCAGCATTATGACCTGCGGTGGAAGAAATGAAAACTCTCTTTACCATCTCTTCTTCTTTCTCACATTGACAAAAGTCCTTAGTGCTATCAAGGGGCTGCCTAATAGACTGTGAATCCATTAGTGCTCTGGATTATCAGGCTTAATTAAAGTGATAGCGCCTTTGTTTGAAGTTTGCACCTTTTTGCATTACCGCTCCTCAAAGTGTTCTTATTAATCAGCGGGGCTGCCGCACTCTTCATGCTAAGCGCTAACCGATCCATTGCTCAGTCCATAGCATAGACGCGGCTGGCAGATGAGCATAGCTGATGACGGCTGTGCGGAACAGCTACTTGTGTTTGATGAGTGATTTGATGTCAGCCTAATGCATCCATCATGGGTCTAAAACAAGTAAAAAAAAATCCCTGTTGTCGTGGAGCTACGTTTATTGACGCACATGGACACGAATCCCTGAAAGTGGGCATAAAAGATCAGTGTGTTTTGCTGTTGATGGTGTTGCAAAGAAATAGGCTTCGAAAGCTGTAGATTTGAATGCAATTATACATTTACATTGCCTAAGACATTATATCTGAATTATCGATATTAGCTTATATGGTCATCTTCCCAGCACTGGTCTTTCTATGTGAGTCTTTCTAGTTGCTTGGCAACTGATTATGATTGCCTGTGAAGTACTTATCTGAGTGCCATTATGATGACGAGAGCCATGTGTGGTGGGGTCACGCACTCACAGACACACACACACACGCACACACACACTCCCACACTGGGGTAAGAGATGAGAGCTGCACATAGCCCATTGTTGAGCAGCTGTTCTGGAGAGTATTCAAAGAGCTTTCATTACCATGAGATACATGACGGTGTGCATGCGTGTACGCGTGCGTGCATGTCTGTTTTTGAGGATCGTGGCTTCATAGCATCCCATTCATCTTGATTTTTCAACAATGTGCAGTGGCGCCGCAAAGCAACCTTTGGTCTTTCAGCCAATCAGGTGGCTGAATGGATTCTTGTTGTTGTTGTATAATGCTGTGGCTCTGGCAAAATAGTCTTGAAATGTGTTTTATAGGTAAGGTGCACCCATGGAGCTTTGCTATTTCATTTAATAGCATTATTGGGATATGGACTCTCACGTGCCCCGACGTGGAAATACGACGGAGAGTTAACAAAGAAACTTGTTAATTGCTTTCAGTAATGAAGTAAACACTGCATATTGCAGTAATTGAAATGACTAAAAATATGTAGTGCTTGTCTCAGTGTCAATGCAGTTTACCGGGAGGTTACATCATTTTCATGGGTGTTCAAGCAGGGTTTGGAAAACACAATTATCTCTTCAGGAGAACCAAGCACAAACACAGTCATGTAGTGTTTTATTTTATTTTTTTTTAGTCTGTACATCCAGTTACTGAAAAAGCCCTATGACAAGGTACACTCAAGTCACTTAGAGTTCAACCTTAAAGCATCAGAATGAACTTTACAGATCAACTGTCTAATTTATTTAAGCATTTAGCACTTTTTGTTTGTTTTACTGATGTATGTATGTAAAGGGTGAAATGTCCTTTGACATTTTTTAGGTCAGTGATGTGAAAAACTGATCAAAAGTGTCAGTGAAGACATTTAGAATGTTACAAAATTCTATTTCAAATAAACGCTGTTCTTTTGAGGTTTCCATTCATCGCTGAATGCTGGAAAACATACATTGGAATTTTGACAAAAATATTAAGCAGCACAGCTGATGATAATAATAAGATTTTTTTTAAACGCTAATTCAGTTTTGCCATCACAGGAATATATTACATTTTAAATATATTAAAATAGAAACTATTATTTTAAATTGAATTGAATTGTAATAATATTTCACAATATTACTGATTTCACTGTGTTTATTGTGCATACTTATCCTTTTAATGTAATTATATAAACTTAGTGGGGTTTTTTTCAAACCTATATTTACCTTTATAGTCACATATATTCAGGTTATTACTTTTAATTGATGGTTACACCACATTTTCTTTATCCTGGACATTCTTATTGACGCTTATAATAAAAGTTTTGCAACAAGACAAATGCAGTGATTTTTAAGAAACAGCTTTCATAATCTCACCAGTGCTGGGTGATATACTGGTTCAGAATGTACGGACACTGTGTGAATTAAAAAAACCCCCGACATACCAGTACAAGTAGCTAAGCAAGGTAGACAGCGTCACCAATTGACCCTCCGCAAACAGCTTGATTGAAAAGCGATCTAACCAGTCATAATGCCGAATCCACCATTTTGAAGCAAATCAGACAGGAGAGTAGATTAATACGCGTTCCAGACAAGGTCGGAAGAGGGAACAGCTGACTTAAAATGTCCAACTTCCAACTTAAGTGAGTTCCAGCCAATCACGTCGCATTGACATATTTCTGTCAATTATGTTAAAAACAGATTAATAAAAAAAACTAACAAAATTCTGTCTTTCGTTTTGAAAACTGCTGACAAAAACCTTAAATTAAGATATATTATTATTAAGTTATTGTCTAATGTTTTTAAGTTTGACATAAGGACATAAGGAAGCAGTGACGTCAAATGGCACGTCTTGCTGAAGTCAGTCATCTGCTCCGAGTTCACAGGTCATATATCCGACTTAAAACAGTGTTCCAGATGTTATTTCCAAGTAGGAGGTGGGAAAAAATCCTATATTCAAGTTATCTGGAATGCAAAATTACTTCGCTGAACTTTAACTTGAAACATTGTGTGTATTGACGTCTTTCCGTGATTGAAATAAAATATGTTCTGATGTTCATGTTTGTTTTCGTGCTTTAAGTAAAGAAGAAAAGACGATCGGTTCAGGTGTCGTTGATCTAATTAGGCAACACACTGATCTGTCATGACACATTGAAGAGCGTTTATTGTTTGAATTTCTTACAAAATCACAACATTTTAAAGCTGAGACCTTGTTTCATACCAGAAGTAACCTGCTCTGTCTCGCCTGTCGGCGTGTTGTCAGTTTCCTCTTTACTCTGCAATGTATTTTTCACTGCGTTAGAACATGATGGTGTAGTGTGAGAGCGGCACTGTTTGTCAGACACAGCAACAGAAACTAAGGAGGGCGGGTTTTTGCGAAAGGTCAATTGAGAGTGGATCCCTGTTAACTGCATACACTTCTCACTAATGTTTGATATTAATAATAACACACAACTAATTCTTTAACTGGGCAAATCAATCAACTGTAAACGGCCCGTAACAGAAGCCAGAGATGCTGAAGATAAATGCAAAGAGGAGAAAATACTGTAGCAGGCAAAGCAAACTCACCATTCACGATGCATGAAATATAGAAAGAAAAACCTAAATACTTAATTGAGGATGGATGAATGTAGAGTACCTGACTTTATTCAGAAAAGTTTAGATAGTATTTTCTTTTCATCTTACCTCCGTATAAAATATATTAATGTATTTTAAAAGCACAGCTGCTTTGTTTACGTTGTATTGCTGCTGTTCCACAAGCGCCACCTGCTGTCGGAAAGTAAATTTGTGTTCTCACAAATTGTGTGAATTTGTTTCATGCAGTTAGTGCTGGGCGAATTTTCAGATTTTATTGATTCATTTGAATTTAATGTTTTGCTACGATTTTATTTTTTTAGAAATCGTGTCAGCGCATGTGATTAACTGCTCACGTGTGACACGCTCATATTGCTAGGCGCATTCACACGGAACACGCTTTTGTGTTGACAAAAATGCACCGTGGCCAATGGAATAGGAAGAACATGCAAGAAGATGGGAGGGAACTTCTTTTAACTTGAGTGCTGGGTTTTTAAATGCCATTTCATGTATGAGACGCTGCAAAATACGCAAGTGCAACAGTCAAACACGTCTCTGTTTACATAGAATAAACAAAGGAGAAGCAGCACAATCGAATAAAAAAACTCTGAAGAACTACTGTAAGTCTGATATTTCACGTTTGCATCATGTTGACAGGCTGAAAGCTGCTGTTCATTGTTTTTACAGAATATTTAGAGTTAATAATAGTCTACTGGTGTTGTACCTTCAGTTATTTTGAATTTGAATTACCTTGACTTTTGAGATTTTTGAAAGCATTTTCCTCATATTATTTCTGAACATATATAAAGATATTTAACAAGTGATTTGTTTAACATTTACATCATGTTGACAACTTCATGTGTGGTGCACTTGGAATATAATTTTCTTTAACTAGAGGGTTAATAAAGAAAAAGTTACTTGAATCATGTTGTAGTTACATTTTCAAGATGACTAATTAAAAAAAAAAAGAAATAATGTTTTTTTTTTTTTTTGCCATATCGCCCAGCCCTTTGTGCAGTTGTTTTATACATTATAATTTCACAAGGCTAAGGTCATACCATTTTTTCTTGCTGTAAATTTTGAAATTATACAATCTAATTTACATTGAAAACTGCTCATGCTACATATAACCTTTGTTTGGATTGTGATTAAAATGCAGTGGTTCTGCAACCGTTTCATGCATTCTGATTCACATAAAGGCACAGTCAGGAAAACAAAAAACTCCCTTACGTAAAAAGCAGTACAGTGATTGGAGACGTACACGAAAGCTTGGCTTACGTATTGTTTTGTGCTTGTTGCACCTCATGCTGTGTGAGGTAGTCCAGTTCACCCTATCATAGGCAAAATATCGAAATTATGAAGTCAATTTAGAGGTGCACCACCCGCTAAGCCTGTCATGTTATTTTAATGATCTGCTGTAGCACCTCAAAGCCCAACAGAACTTGCGCTGTCTCCAGCCGAGTGCACTTTGCCAAGGGTTAGTTAGTGGGCATGTCGGCACTGAGGAAGAGAGCTGTAAAATACTCACTAATAAAGTGTGAACATACAGCTATTAAGGTGACAATGAGAATCTTAGCAGTCCTAAAAGAGAGCTGTAATTAGATACAGTGTGCAGTCTCATCTTATAGTGTCGCTCATCCAGATGATTCTACACAGGATTAAGCACATGTAAATGTACAGTATGTGAGTGAGAACTTAATGTTGAGCTTTGAATTGAGACATTAAGCTCTTTACCATCTCAGTGATTACATTTTTAAATTGGTGCTCTGCTCCTTTTTGGCTCATCTTATGCAAATTCTAGGCGTTAGAAATCATCAGTATGGATCTGATTAATGACCAAGTTCACCTAAAAAGGAAATTCTGTCATCATTTACTCTCCCTTATGTCGTTCCAAACCTATATGACTTTCTTTCTTCCTTCTGCTGAGCTTTGAAGGACATTTTTGTCCTTACAGTGAAATGACTAGGCTCCAAAACTTTAACTTTCATTGTATGGACAAATGATGACAGATATTTCATTCATGGGTGAACCTCAAACTTGCTTTTACAGATCTTAATATGATATAAATCTTGTCTATAACATCTTGTACAGCAGTGGTGTCTTTGGCAGAACACAAAGGTTTGGTTTCCTTGTGTGTGTGTGTGTGTGTATAGGGTGTATAAATAGAGGAGCAGTGCTCCAATAGTATTGATCAGTGGTTGTTACAGCACAGCTAGCAGCTACTAACCTGCAGACGACACATGGCTCGGGCAGACTGATTGACTGATGGTGGTTATGGTTCTTGCTGTCTAGGCCCATTGACTGGATCCTGCTGAAATCTAGCTTGTTTGGTTTCTGGTAAATGAACAAAGCCACATACTTATATAATATGATACATTTCCACTCTCAGGTGTTTTGAACTGTGAAATGTTTTATACAGGCACTGCTCTTATGTTGAGTACATGGATTATTGGATTGTTTCAGTTTGTGTAAACCCTCTGTTAAATGTTTATTTTTCCACGAGTCAATGGAAACAAACACACTATTCATCCACTATTTGGTGCTCAAAAAACATTTAATTTATTGTAATATTTAGATTCTTTGATGAATAAAAAAAGGTTCATGAGAATAGTTTATGGTTTTACTTTAATTAGGTGGCCTTAACTAATATGTACTTACACTTCAAATAATCATTTAATACAATGCACTTCTTGTGTAGATACATGTTTTTACGTTGTACTTATATTTTAAAAAATACCTGCATGTAACTGCATCTGTAATTATTTTTGTAATTACATTTATAATTACACTGTTGACCCATCTTTTACACCTTAACGCAACCTCAAACCTACCCATACCACCAAACCTGTCCCTAACCATACCTGTATCCCACCTCAATAGCAGCAAAAGTGTTCTGCAATACAATATGAACACAACACATTGTACTTATATTTTGATGTTAGTACATAGTAATTAAGGCCACCTAATATAAAGTGGGACCTTTAGTTTATACAAAAACAAAAAACAAAGTTTTGTAACAATGTAGTAGTCTTTGCTGTCACTGTTGATCAATTTAATACATTGTGAATGAACCATATTATTAATTTCATTATTAACCTTTATATTACTGCTATAGATGATTTAACTGAAATGCACACTTTTGTTTGTTTTGCGTCAATAGGTTTAAAATTAATGTATAAAAAATGTAATACATTTTATTGCATATTCTTTTTTTTTACAGTCTAATTTTACATACAGTTGAAGTCAAAAGTACATACACCTTGTAGAATCAACAAAATGTTAATTATTTTATCAAAATAAGAGGGATCATACAAAATGCATGTTATTTTTTATTTAGTACTGACCTGAATAAGATATTTCACTTAAAAGACTTATAGTATAGACATATAGTTTACAAAAGAAAATAATAGTTACATTTATAAAAATGACCCCGTTCAAAAGTTTACATACACTTGATTCTTAATACTGTGTTGTTACCTGAATGATCCACAGCTGTGTTTTTTTAGTGATTGTTGTTCATGAGTCTCTGTTCTTCAGAAAAATCCTTCAGGTCCTACAAATCTTTTGCTTTTTCAGCATTTTTATTTATTTGAACCCTTTCCAACAATGATTGTATGATTTTGAGATCCATCTTTTCACACTGAGGACAACTGAGGGACTCATATGCAACTATTACAGAAGGTTCAAACGTTCACTGATGCTTCAGAAGGAAACACAATGCATCAATAGCCGGGGGTGAAAACTTTTGAACAGAATGAAGATGTGTACATTTTTCTTATTTTGCCCAAATATCTTTCTTTTTTTTCATTTAGTACTGCCCTTCAGAAGCTACACAAAATGTTTCCCAGAAGACAAAATAAGTGAAATTTACCCTGATCTTCAAATTCAAAAAGTTTTCACCCCCCGGCTCTTAATGCATCGTGCTTCCTTCTAAAGCATCAGTGAGCATTTGAACCTTCTGTAATAGTTGCATATGAGTCCCTCAGTTGTCCTCAGTGTGAAAAGATGGATCTCAAAATCATACAG